>JAREYC010000001.1:100847500-101030000 GCA_030015325.1 Cryptoblepharus egeriae | reverse complement strand
AGAGTGCAATCCTAAGAATGTCTACTCAGTGGTGGGCTTCAGGGGGTTCTGACAGGGGGTTCTCTGTTCTATAGAACCCTTTGCTAATGAGCACCTGGTTCTGAGAACTGGTTACTAATGGGACATAGAACCTGTTGTTTTATGGACATAGAACCTGTTGTTAATTTATTTGAATCCCATCACTGAGTAAATCCCCTTGTATTCAATAGTACTTTGTCCCAGGTTAGGATTGCAGCCTTATGCCCAGGTGGGATAGGACTGAGCTGTAATCAGCTAAATTCCCTCTTGTCTTGTGTGCTCACTTTACCCCAAAAGAATCATTAATTTTTTCTGTAGCATTTTAGGAACATTTAGTGTTTGTACTGTTACAAGTTCTGCTTTCCCAGATCTTCAGAGTCCTCCCCATGCTTTTGGCTCCTATGAGCAGCCACAGATGGTTCATTTTGCATGCTCTTTTTCAGTGTGCTTTGTATGTGACAATTCACTGAGCTCTTGCTCTTTCTTGTACCTTCTAAAAAAATGTTCCCAGGTCCAATATCCCATGTTAATGTGGGAGATCCCACAAGTCCTAACATGCAGTTACTATAATGCCCACCTTAACTTATGACCGGCTACAGTGAAGGCATCTCACTGCACACATGTTTGGTGGCCTCCCAGCTGCTTGAAAAACCCCTGGCAGGCATTTGTAAAGCTAGAAGACTGCTTTTGGCAGACAGAACTACTCAGAAGTAAATCCCATTGTGTTCAATAAGGTTTACTTCAGGAAAGTGTGCAAGCATTATTCTGTAAACATGGATTAAGATGGTGAGGGGAAAAACAGCCTTTTCACTATCTTGAATGTGAGCAGAATAAGGCTATTTAAAGATGTTATAATGGACAATGTGGGATCCTGATTGTGATCCTTTAAAGTTTAGAAAATACTTTAAAGTTTTGATAAAAAACACATAAAAGTAAAAAGAATACTGTCTTTCAGATGAACAGTTTCTCCAATTACATTATCCCCCAAATCCAGAGTAACTACGGGAGCACGTAAGAGACTTTACATGCACCTGTAGTTACTGCACCACCTAGTAAAAACCTATGGAAATTCATATTGGAATCCAGAGTAAGTTGTTCTTACACCGGAGCAAGGACTCCCCATAGTTACTCTGGATTTTGCCCTTAGCCTTGACTCGTGCGGATGTGCACGAACATGTTTTTATTTTAATAGAATTGTCTTATTTAATGTTTTTAATTATGTTTTACTGTGAGCTGCCTTGAGTCGGTCTACAGCCCGAGAGAGGAGGGCTATAATTTTTTAAAATAAATAAACTTCAATAACATTTTTTTCCTTGTGTCATTCATCTTCAAAGCTCAGAAAAGGAGAACTGCTACTGAGGGGAAAATCCTAAGCAATATATACCATCACAACTCACCCATCACCCTTTACCCATGGTGGAGGAGGAAGGCTGGCATTCTTCCAAACGCTGGCCTAACTGGAAGTTAGGATTATGTTGTGACAAAACAAAGCACAACTCTCATTCTGGTCTGGGGTGTTGCAAAAGTGCCATAAGGCACTTCTGTGCCACTCGTGGCAGGTTTAAGTCAATGCACAGACATGCACCAGCCTCCCTATGGCACCACAGAAATGGGGAGATGGGTGAGCTATGCTGGCCTAAATTGGTTAGGATTGCACCCACAGTGACTTGACTAAGAACTTTGGGTTACATATTAAATTGTGCCAAAAGATTTTTTAAAATGCTTTTATTTCTCTACAGAAATACTATGAAGTACAAGAAGGGTTACATTCAAAAATACCAAATCTAACACATGTTCAGCGTTAGAACCTTCTTCATAATGCAAGCACTGCATTCTCATTAATCGGAACACAACAAGATTGTAAATATAACTTTAATGCAAACAACATACACTTCACTCCACTGGGGTTACTGACTGCTTACATGGGAGTAAGCCCCACTAAATACAGTGGAATTTATTTCTGACATGATCATGTTACTGATAGTGTGGTGCTATGATACTGTGAAGCCGTTTTAATATGCATACCTGATGTGCTAAAGGACTAGCATGTTCTTAATAACCATTTTCAGGAAGTGCTGTTTGGAAATTTATCAGATCCCAATCTCATGAATATTGCAAACAAAAGACACCAACACTAATGAGAAAGCCTTATTGCATCCTTGAATCCACGTACACCACTGCAATTGATTGTGATATTTAAAAAATGTTCCCTCTTTCCTTCATATTTAGGGTTAGTGGTGATCATTAGTTAAGCTAATTTTTAGCTAATATGTTGTTTTTCTTCTACCCTGTCTCCCATTATAGACAGTGAACCCATCACATCCATGGGTTGGGCACCCACAGATTTTATTTAAATAATGTTGACCCCACAAGCCTCTGGCACATCATTGGAAGTTGCATTTGGGAGGTCCTTTTAGGGCTTTTCTGTGGAATGGTCAGTCCAGTCCTAAAGGCATTGAAGCTTGGCTCTAACATGTGCTGTCCAGTGCTAGTAGTGCCTCCTCTCTGTGTGCTGTAAATGTGCAACATCTGGCATCAGCAGTATGCTCATACCACTAGTGCTGAAGACCTCAGGACTGGACTCTTTATTATCTGTGGAAGTCAGTATTCACAGGGGGTCCAGGAATATATGTTGCATGGATATGGAGGCCCCACTATATTTAGAGCCTGCAAGATGGTCACAGTCAGGAGAGCGAGCTTTAATTTCCAAAAGACATATTCTGTAAGGCTAGGAATTCAGTTAATCTCCTTGTGTTGATTTGGTGAAACAATTAATAATAATTATTAGTAATAATAATAATTATTAATCTACTCACTAGGCATAATCATAATTTGTTAATAATTGCAGTAAATAATTGGAAAGATACTTTTAACCTATTATCCTTAATAGCAGCAGTATTAAACTGGAAGAAATCAGCATCAAATCAGTTCAAATTAATGGACCTGCAATAATCAGTCAGGTAAAAAACATTTGTTACAATACCACGAAAATACAAACAAGACCATTTAAACAGCAGTAACCTGCAAATAATTAAAAATAATATAAGAAAAATATAAACATACTGGTAATAGCAACAATAATAAGAAAAATAGCATTTCATAACCACCATAAATTAATATAACAAATGATCGAAAACAATGTCCAACAAAATAGGAGATGAAAACTGAGGTGGGAAGACCAAGTGGAGGGAAAAAACCCCAAGCGAGGGGGGGCACCCAAAGTAGGGCCTCCTCAAATAACCTCAGGAGATGAGTCAATTCATATTGGGAAAGGTGGAAAGGCTATGCATCCCATGCCTTTCTTTCAGCTAAGGCAGCTCACCATTTAAAAAATATAATAATTTTATTTACATGACTGAACTACAGAAGTAGTAAAAAAGTAGGCTTCAGTGCTCTGTCCTACAAAAACATAAAGTAGCACAAACATATTTGATAGTTCTGTATTATGTTATTAATATGTTGCATGGAAGATGCCCCCACTAAATCCTACCATGCACTTTCTCCAGTTTGATATGTGCACCTTGTTACAAATAAAACATGCTTGTGGTTTGTTGGTTGTTATAAATACAAGGTGAAGGAAAACGTTTTAATAAAACAATGTTTGTGTATCTTATTTACATTCTTTTTATGCTGCTTTCCCAGAAGTTGCCAAAGATGTTGTATTATTTTGTATATGGAAAAGTCTCAAAAACACATGTAAGCCTGTGGTAACATAAAGTGACCCAGCACAATCCAGGGAGCTAAACAGCCAGAAAATCTCTGTCTCTGCAATCTGATCCATTGCAACAGGATTGATGCAGTACAAAACTGAATCAAATATGCAGACTATTAAAAACATTATGCAGAGTTTTGACATCAGTTGTGTATTCATTTGATGAATGCAGTTAATAAGTGGAATGATACTTTATCCTATTATCCTTAATAGCAGTATTATCAAATTAAGTCTCACCTTTCTTAAAAATGACCCAAAGCTGCTAGCTAAACAATATGGATATAATAACTAAACTTTAAAACAGTAAAACATAATTAACATCTTTACATAGAGCACAATCCTAACCAGGTCTACTCAGAAGTAGACTTCTAAGTAGGCTCTAAGTTTACAGAATGTTCTGTTCTATCTCAATGCAAGGGTCAAGGCACATACCTTAATTCCCGGCTTATAAGACACACTTTTTTTCTCCTCAAAGGGAGGGAAACTGTGCGTCTTATAGAGTGATAGGGCCAATCCTGGAGCACCTTACCCCATCATGTCATATGTCGTTGGATCCATATTGAAGAGTAGAATCCAATGCAACAATCAGTTTTGAGATATCGTCTTCCTATCAAAAGTTATGGCCAAAAAAGTAAAAATCAAAAACAGAAAAACAAAAAAATACATTTTTTGGCACTTTTTTCAAGCGGGTAGGAATTTTGGCCTTGGGGTTCAGGAATTTTGGGTTTGTCATCTGGTCACCCTGGCACAGATGCAGTCCTAAGCGGCCTTCCCTGGCTTGGAGACTTGCTCCAAAGTAGACACGCACAAGACCTGGTCCCTGCTGCTCCATGCCTGTTCCTTCCTCACTCTTCCCTATCTATTTAGATCCCCTCACCTTTCCCTACCTACCTGGATCCCCCACCCCCAAAAGAACCCCTCCAACATACCTGCCTTCCTGGACCATTTGTATTGAGATTTGTGCAAGAGTCACAAATCACTGACACTAGAGATGATGAGTTTTTGGGGTTACCAGAAAATTAGAAGAGTGCTTGAAGCTTAAAGTCTTTCCTCATTTGTTAATGACAGCGATAATGGTTCTTAATGCCACTGTTGACTTTACATGGCTGAAATATTATTCTGCTATATTTTATTAAATATATTAGTAAACCATTTGGTTCATAATATTTTTTTCTTGTTTTGCTCCTCTAAACTTTGGTGCGTCTCATGGTCCGGTGTTTGTAATAAGCCGGGAAATATGGTAGATAGATACTCTGTATGCAAACCTGGAAGTGGGAGGGCTGCTAATGAGCTGTAACAAATAGGTAAAGGAATGGCTTTATGGCCATGTGGTTTTGATGCAAATAACTTACAGGGTACACAAGTGTTAATAATTTTGCAAGCAAATTGTTCAACAGCCTCTTCTGAGGGACACTACATTTTTTGGATGGACACAGAAAGATCCAGTACTGTTTCAGAAAGGCCTCTATTTCTAGATCCTTGCATTCCTATCCTATCCTTTAGAAACACCAGTCTGAGTAGTGTACCCGAATGGGGTGGGTCTCGAACCCACCATCCCTTAGGGCACTACCTAGGTTCTTTGAGAGGCAATCAATATAGCAGAAAACTACTAACAAGGATCACAATACAAGCTAGCTTTATTACATGTGTACACACGGGTTCCACCTCCACGAGGCAAGGTGAACAAAGAACAAAGGCTATAAAAACATTTTTATAAGGCAATTTTAAGAGAGGAGGGTACAAATGATTGAAAGCAAAGCTTGGATCCTGGTTTGCTAGATTATTGTGCAAGGGTGGGATTCAGGAGAGGACGACAAGCTTTGAATGGGCAGGCAAACTTGCAACGTGTCACCAACTCTTTTGCGACTGCGCATTGTCAGGGTTGCTTGGGGTTATTGCTTACTTGCATAAAACATGTTATTTTGCAGCCAGGATGTTTTTTGTTCTTGGCCTTCTGTTGTTTTTCCCAGTTAGAGCGGCTGGCCTTGATATGGGGGCCAGAATAGACTAACCCTACAATCCAGAGTAACTATGGGAGCACATAAGAGACATTTACGTCAACATAGTTACGGCACCACCTAGTGAAAACCTATGGGAAATTCATATTGCAATCCAGAGTAAATTGTTCTTACGTTGGAGCAAGGACTCCCTGTTGTTACTCTGGATTGCGCCCTAAAGGAAATGGGGCCTGGGTCAATTGGACCTAACAAGATATTCAAACAGGCTGTTTATAACTGTTTTAGGACAGAAAACATTTTGTACATCGGCAAGCACTTATTGATCACAATTATTGGTTACAAGGCACAAATATCTTTGGAAAACAGTTTTGACAAGGCATTTTTCATAACAGGAACCGTTTAGGTACACCAAGAACAACCAAAGTCTTTGGCCTTGCAAGAGGATGGAGAGAGCTGGGAAGTGTGAAATTAGACACAACCACAGGTGGGCAGATGCTGGTTCGGGCCTATTCGCCTGAACCAGATCTTCACCTGTGACGGATGCTGGCGAACCGGTCAGAGCCGCGGCTGGCAGAACCGTGGGGACCAGTTTGCTAGTGGCTGCCGCGTCTCCTGAAGCTCGGCTTCAGGAGACTTAGCGTGCTTGCGTCCAGCTGGATGCATGCATGCTGAGTCTCCTGAAGCCGAGCTTCAGGAGACTCAGCGCGCATGCGCCAAGCCTGGCGCATTCGCAATGCAGTGGGGTTGGGGCTCCGCCCTCGACCTGCCCCCTGACCCCAGCCACGCCCCTGACCCGCCCCCAACTTCCGGCGAACCAGATCTTGGGGTTGGCTGGGCCCACCCCTGGACACAACACCTAGATTTTCGGGTACAGTAGCATAGAATTTGGCATGTGCCTTAGATGCTGGTGCAATAACAGCTACAGACCCACCATGGTACCCCTAGTACCACCAATGAGCACACCATGGTAGATGTAGACCCAGAACTGTGATAATACATCTCAGATAAAGATGCTTTCAATGGGTCTGAACAGTGATGGGATTCAAATAAATTAACAACAGGTTCTATATCCTAATAAACTAAGTTAACGACATGTTCTATGTCCCATTAGTAACCATTCCCAGAACCAGGAGCTCATTAGCAAAGGTTTCTGTAGAACCTGTGAGAACCCCCTGAAGCCCACCACTGGTCTGAAGGATCTTTCAGTGTGCTTTGAAGATTCCTTTCCTCTTTGCCTATGTAATGATTTTTCAGTGTTCTGCTTCTTACACTGAGAGGCTGCTTTGCTTGAAAGGTGCTTACCAACTTTGAAACGTCTCCAAGATTTGTTGAGGCTTGCTACCCTCTTCAATATGAGGCCCCAGTCCCTAGAGGGTATTGTGGTTGCAGTATTAATAACTCATTGGCATTCAAAATCAGATTAAGGGTTGTGAAAGTTACACCCATCAGAGCCCAATAGGCTGGGTCCCCGGTGCTTGAAGGCACTTAGATGTAGGCCATGCTGACACCCAAACAATCACTTATAGTACCACTTTAGCTTTCCAGAGTGGCATGTTGAACATCAAGTTTCATCCACCCCCTCCTTTCCACCACCAAAAAGCTGTGCCCCAAATTGGGGTTTTTGTTTTTAATCTTTCGGTTTGCTGCTTTGATGCTTTCACGCTGCAGCTAACATGTTGGTGTTTTTTAAAAGTATACTGTACATATTAAGTTATATATATCTTGTGTTGTATATTTTACTATGATATTTTTCTTTTATCTTCTATACCACTTTGGAGACTTTTTGGCAGAAAAACTGCTTAAAAATCAACATAGATGTAAGTAAATTAGGACAGAAAGAGAACAGGATGTAAAAAAAAAATCTTGAACTTTCACTGTCGTCTCCCTATTTCAAAGACCTGCATTTAAATAAAAAACAACCAGCATTAAAAAAGCCCTGCCCTGTCTTGGCAATTTATTTAAAAAGCTGCTCTCCATCAAAAGGAAGACTCTGCATATTGTTTGTTCACCATCCAGCAGTCCCAAGTGGTGGGTTCCAGCACCTACTCTATAGAACCAGTTGCTGACAAGAGATAGGACATATAAAGTTTAAGTATAACTATTTTTAAAAGTGGCTGCCAGATGGGCATAGAACCGGTTGTTAACTTCTTTGAATCCCATCACTGAGTCCATCACCACAAAGGCTTTACTCTCAGCCTGACTCACCTTCTGGTATCAGAAACAGACTTTAGGGGAAAGGAGCAGAGAGATATTGTGGGGGAGGATTCCTCAATCTCGGGGCCCCTTTTGAAGAAAATCAGATTCCTGCGGATTCTGTATTCAGGAATGGGCTAGAAATCTGACTGCATAAAGGCTGGACTGCCTTTATCACATCTCTTTTGGGTCTTCCATTTTCAAATACAGTAGCTCTTTGGAAATCATTATCTGTCTCCATTCAGGATCACACCCTGTGGTCAGATCAGCATTTTAGTTTCAAGTTGAGCCAGGGAGTCACAGGATGCAATCCTAATCACCGGTTAGGTTGGCATAAGCAGGCTCAAGTCCCAGCACAAGTCCTGTGTTGGTTTGTGGTGCTGCAAAAATGCCATTAGATATTTCTGCACCATTCCTCAGGGTGGGGTGGGGGATAGGCCAGTGCACAGACATGTGCCAGTTTCCCCACACCACTATGGGAACAAGGAGACGGGGAAGTTGTGGTGGCCTAAAATGGTTAGGATTGCGCCCACATACAGATACTTTCTTCAGAGCATTTATAGTTAAGGCTGAAGTCGAATGAATGACCTAGCAAATATCCGAAGGTTTTTAGGTTATTCAGAAGCATAGCCAACAGGGCTTCATTTTATTTTACAAAAAACGTTTCAGTTACAACCAAAGGCAATTGGAATCTTTAAAAAACAACTCTTTTAAAATCAGTAAAACACATCTTGATTTGAAAGATCAACAGAAGCCCCTTTTTATTTGCAAGGCTTCCAATATTTCTCTGTCTCTGAAATTATTTCTTTATGGAGCATTTCTTTATATTCATTTGAAATGGACTGAAATTAATATACGAGGTTAGCAAAATACTTTCCCTGCTTTTCACCTTCTCCTCTTATCAATATTCTCTTCCTAAGCAAGTCCAGAAGGGATAGCTTTTAAGCTAGTCACATTTAGGGCGCAATCCAGAGTAACTACAGGAGTCCTTGCTCTGATGTAAGAACAATTTGGATTGCAATATGAATTTCCCATAGGTTTTCGTTAGGTGGCGCCATAACTACGTCGATGTAAATGTCTCTTGCATGCTCCCGTAGCTACTCTGGATTGTAGGGTTAGATACTTTTGTGAATCTTTGATAAAGACAATGATAGATAGATAAATAGATAAATAAATAAATAGGTAAGAACACAATTAGGTGTCATAGGTTTAAATCCTATCCAACTGTCCAGCACTGACACAGCAGGGCCAATGTATATGTATTTTGTCCTGCAGTTGAGGGCAATCATGGAAAGCTCTTAAAGGTAAGGAAATATTTGTTCCCTTACCCTGACCCTGATGATGAAAAGATGGTTAAGGATGTTATGTACATTATCCTTCAGGTTACATTGGGCTGACAACCCAGTCGTAGCCAACTATCTGTTGCTGATGCAATTACCAGGCAGTCTCTAGGTAAGGTAATAAATGTTCCCTTATCTTCAGGAGGTCTCTGTGACTTCCTCTTCCCACCCACAGATCACAGAGCATGCCGCATTGGCATGGCGTTATTGTATCAGCACTGGAATGCTGTGTATATTATGAATGGGCTGAAAGTCACATTTTGCACAATATAGCCAGTGGCTACATACCAGACCTGGATGCTGATTTTAGGATTGGGGCAGCATCATTAGCTGCATCTTCAAACCATTGCTTAACTTTTGCCAATTTATGGCTTTAATTACAAACTGATACACAGTTCTGCAAGACAGGGCCAATACCAGTGGTGTGGTGGTACAAGAAATTGCAAGAGCTCATCATGACACTCCCCTTCTTTCAGGCACGCCCCATTAACCCTACTATCCAGAGTTACTAAGGGAGCACGTAAGAGACATTTATGCTGACGTAGTTACAGCACCACTAGTGAAAACCTATGGGAAATTCATATTGCAATCCAGAATAAACTGTTCTTACGTCAGAACAAGGACTCCCCATAGTTATACTGGATTGCGCCCTAAGACCATTTAAGAAAACTATTCATCTCTTGCTGCTTATTTCTACTGCATATATACTGCTGCATATAAATTGTCATTGATTTCATCCCAAACTCCTAGAGTGGATTGCAATAGTTTAAAAACAAATGTTAAGACATGAAAAATTGGATCAAAGAAAATTCCCAAGTAAATATAATAGTAGAGTACTAGACTCGGCATGTTTACTCAGCAGTAATTTCCACTGTGCTCAGTAGGAGTTACTCCCAGTTATATTTGCATTGCATATAGCCTTCATCTAACATGAGCTACATACTGTTTCTTGCCATGAATGAATGCCCCTAGGCAAATTTTTCAGTTAGTATATTGCTGAGCCTGATGCTTCTTCTCCACTAAGATCCTTTTGAAAATTTCAGGGTAAGGATGATGTAATGTAGGGGTGTCCAAACCCTGGCTGTGGGATCAGAGGCAGCCTTCAGAGAGCCTCAATGTGGCCCTTGGCAAGACCCTTCCATTTGTCCTAAAGGCAAGCCTCATAATCCTCCAGATCTGTATCTATGCTCTATGTAAATTTATGTAAATATATTCAAATTTCAAATGTAAATCATTTTTCCAGCCCTCCCCCAGTGTCACAGATGATGTGGTCCTGCCAAAAACTTTTGACACCCATGGTATAGTGGTTTGGAAACCCCTGCCCTAAGCCACAAAACTTCTTGGTGACCTTGTGCCAGTCACTCGCTCTCAGCCTCACCTACCTCACAGGGTTGTTGTGAGGTCAGCAGAAGGGAAGGAACTAAAACTTTGTAAGTCACCCTGAGTATTTGCATTTGCATGGGGAGGGCTTCAATGACCTATTCTCAGTAATATTTCATGCTCTTTCCTTGGCATAGGTGATATCAAAGGTCTGATAAGCTGATTACTGGCCTAACCCATAATTCCTCAGGGTGTAATCAATCCTTTGAACTGATTACATTTTTAATCAATAAAGTACATGTAATAAATCATATGTAATAGTTTTACATTTAATAATAAATACTTTTATATTAATATTTTATATAAATATTTTATAAAAATACTTTTATATTTATACTAAATAATATAATGTTTAAATTAACCACATGAAAGCAATATAGACAAGTGTTTTTACCTTTGATTTTGACATGTTCCACGTTTTTCTTGGATATCCTACATTTTGCAGGACCTTTCCTCTTTTTGCAGTTATGACATCTGGTTACCCTGACCCTGACTTAATTCTGAATAGGTAAGCATAGGATTGCACAGTCAATTAATATTTCTGTGCAGGAAGCCACTGTATACAATGAAGCTGTTTGCTCCAGATTAACCCCCAAATCCAGAGTAACTACAGGAGCACGTAAGAGACTTTACGTGCACCCGTAGTTACTGCACCACCTAGTGAAAACCTATGGGAAATTTGTATTGGAATCCAGAATAAGTTCTTACACTGCAGCAAGGACCCCCCTTGGTTACTCTCAATTGTGCTCTAAGTTAAGATTAAGTTAAGAAACTTGTGTTCTGTGACTTTACCACTATGACTGTAGTCAAGTGAAGATCAGTGGGTTTTATCACCTCTCATGACTTCATTTTAGATGGTCAGATCAGAGTGTCACAAATAAAGGATTCCCCAAAGGTGTGGCATTGCAAATAAAGATAATTCACTGTAGTTTTCCCAGAGTGGAAATATTCTGGAATAAGACATACCAGTAATCCTATAATCTGTTTGCAGATACTAATGTCCTGGTTTTATCCTCAGTATCCCAAGAATGTCTATGGCTATTGGCAAGCTTTTAACACATGTATACAAATGGATACAATTTACATGCACATTTCTCTAAAAAAAAAAAAAAAAAGCAGGCCTCCTTCAGTCTTGAAAGACTGGTATCGTGCTCAGTCCTGCATATGCTGCATGCAAAGCACGAAAGCCTGGGTTAGATTGTTATGGAGATAGGCTGTAGTGTTACCCAAGCAGCAAATCCCCCCTCTCCACACCACTGAATTAGTCCAATGGAAAGGCAGAGCCAATATGACCGGATCCAGCTGCGTCGCAGAGCTGGGCTAAGGACAGGAGCTCACCCTGTCTTGTGGGGCCGAACCGGGTCTCGAGCCCCAGCCTACTGGTTAACAGGCACAGTGACTTAACCACTTGCGCCACCCACAGCCTATTTCTCTGCTCAAGACAATAAAAGAAAATGTTAACTATTAGAGCCAGAATTGATTTCACCTTTCTAAAAATCCTCAGTGGAAGAGATTTCTGAGTTTAGACTACATGTTGTGTTAATAATTTAGGAGATTCTGAAGCCTGCTCAGTTTTTCTTTATAGGGATGGAGGGAGGTGGCAGAAGGCCGTCTGATCCAAAACGAGACTGGGATACTGGGGAAGGGGGCTTTAAACTCTTGTCTCCATTACAGTTCTAATCCTGATTCTTTTGGTGTTGATGGGAATTTTGCTTCCAGGACAAATAGCAGTATGGGATCCTCAGTCTCCCTGTTCGATAAAGGGAGAGGGGATTAAAGTAGAGATTTTCAAACTTTTTCATCTCCTGGCACATGGACAAGGCACTAAAATTGTCAAGATACACCATCAGTTGTTGGACCATTAACAAGGCACATCTTGCTGCTTTTAGGGGGTTCAAATCCCCCAATTGCCCAACAAAATCCCATGGCACACCTGCAGGCCAAAATGGTTGAAAGCTCCCTTATAGACCCTTCAACAAACTCAGTCCCGATTGCCTTGCCTTATTTCTTGTGTGTACAGAAAAACTAAGCATATTAGGTCTAAGTAAGTTATGAACACACACACACACACACAGACAGACACAGACACACATCTATCTATCTATCTATCTATCTATCTATCTATCTATCTATCTATCTATCTATCTATCTAGATAGATAGATAGATAGATAGATAGATAGATAGATAGATAGATAGATAGATAGATAGATAGATAGATGTTTGCCTCCATACAGCCTGGTCATGATAAGAGTTAATTAAGCATAAAATTTGTTGTATGGAAAGGATAACCTATGAATCTTAAATTAAGATAGAAGCTTAAATTAAAATTCATCCTAATTGTCTCAGAACTTGAAATATGGTAAATCTTCCTGTCTTGGAAGTAGATCTCACCCAGGGTGACCATATATCATAACTGCAAAAAGAGAACAAGATACCCCAAAATGTAGGGCACCCAAGAAAAATGGAGGACATGACAGCCAAAATGAAAGCTTAAAAAGCTCTTATATAGATATTGTTTTCATGTAGTTAATTTAAACACTATCAATTTAAAACTATTAAATATACAGTAATTTTGCTATAATCCTAGACACTTTCCTGGGAGTAAAACCCATTGAACACAATAGGACTTACTTTTGAGTAGACATGGTTAGGATTGTGCTCTTTATTACTTACAAGAAGACAATGTACTGCGTGCTCACAACAAAAAAGGGGGCAATTATGATTTTTTTTTCTTTCAAGACACAAGACTAAAAAAGAAGACATGTTCTGGAAATAAACAGGACACATGGTCACTCTGATCTCACTGAACTGTATTGGGTACTTAGGGCACAATCCAGAGTAACTACAGGAGCACGTAAGAGACTTTACGTGCACCCGTAGTTACTGCACCACCTAGTGAAAACCTATGGGAAATTCATATTGCAATCCAGAGTAATTTGTTCTTGCTCCGGAGCAAGGACTCCCCATAGTTTCTCTGGATTTCACCCTTAGGCTGCAATCTTAACTACATTTTCCTGGGAGTAAGTACTGTTGAACTCAGTGGGACTTACTTCTTAGTAGACATGCTTAGGATTGCATCGTTAGAGAGATTGTGGGTGAGACCCTTTCTACTCAGGCTGTAATTTTATGCACTTTTCTGAGAATAAGGGCAAAATCCAAAGCAGTTATGGGTCCACGGAGTTATGTCACCCTTTAGTGTTATGGAAAGTCATTTTAACTGCTCCAGAGCAAGGGGCTTAATTCACTTTAGGATATAGGTCTAAGCCCCACTGAGCAAAATGGGACTTCAGAGTAGTCATGCATAGGATTGCTCTACCAGTGCTGAAATATTTATAGCAAAAGCAGTCCAGGCCCCCCAAAATCTAATCTCTTTCCACCCTTTTTTCAATTACAAGGTTACAGCGCTACCTTTGAATGTTGCGAATTTGCCTTCAAACTATTGATGCAGCACATAGACGGGGCGTAACCTTGAGAATCCTACAGGCTGGTTCTTGCAACCCTTTGAATAATTAGAGCTCTTTGATTCTAATTAGATAATTCACCTTTTACTGAACAGTAGTGCACTGGAACTGGTTCTCACAAAGTACCTGGAATTAGAGGTTGCCTCACCTGAGAACTACATTACCACATTTTCCCCTGAGAGGCTCTGGTATCTTTAATGGTGCAATCCTAACTTAGGCTGGCACTTCCCATTGATTTTGTCATTCCCATGGTCATGTAGGAGGCAAGCATATGTTTGCGCACTGGCCTAACCCTCCCTCAGGAGTGGTGCAGAAGTGTCTCATGGCACTTTTGTGACACCCCCAGGCCACATGGGATTTGTGCAGGGTCTTACGCTAGCCTAACTGGGGATTAGGACGGCAGGCTTAATGGTGCAAGGGAGGAACAGCCACAAAAGGAATGGTGCTCAGTCAATTTTGCTTGTTGAACAAGCAAACACATTAGTAAGGATCATGGAAACTTCTTTTAAAAAAACTTCAGTAACCTACCACTCTTTTCCATATACAGTGGTGCCTCACATAACAAATTTAATTCGTTCTGGAGGCATGTTTGTTACATGAAACATTCTTTATGTGAAGCAGATTTTCCCATTGGAGATAATGGAAACTCAGACAATTGGTTCCAGAACCCAAAAAATATTCATATAAAAATATTAACTGGATGTAAAAATGATGACAAAACACTGGAATTGAATTCAAAACATGCATTCAATGTGCATGAGCCTATGAAGTCTACATAGGCTGCAATCCTAAAGGCACTTTCCTGGGACTAGGACCCATTTAACACAACGGGGCTTACTTCTGGGTAGACATGGTTAGGAGGCTGCAACCCAAGACACCTTCAAAGTGTCTCCCCACTTTCTCATTCTCTCCATCCTGAGCTTCTCTCTCCCCTGTTCCCTTCTGGCTAGCCTTGAGCTGCTTCCCTCTTCTCCACTGCTCTTCTCTCCCTCTGCCCAGCGGACACCTGGCCACAGGTGGAACAACGCGGAAGTGTTGTTTTCGCTATGTGCAGGCGAGCTAGGAAGCCCTGATGCTTTTTAAAAGGGCTGCCTGCCATCTGCCTCAACTGCCAATGAGTTTGTTTGTTATGTGAAGCAAAGTTTGTTACATGAAGCAGAATCCTAGAGAAAATTTTGTTTGTTACGTGGAACATACTTTACATGAGGCGTTTGTTATGTGAAGGCACCACTGTATAGAAAAGAGAAAAGTCACTCACTGACTCACTGACTCACTGATCAATGCCCTGCCAAAACTGCTGGGCCTAGAAGCATGAAATTTGGGGTGGGTGTTCATTCCTTGATGGAGGGAGTCACTAAGAACCAGTTTTCAGAAATTCCAACCGGAAGGGGTGAAATGAGGCGCAACACATTTTCCTCCCTATACCTATAATGCTCTGCCTCAACCCCCGGACCTATAAGCATGAAATTCGGGGAGTTCCTTCTGTCACATGAACACCCACCAAGAACCGATGTGGAGAAATTTAACCCTTCAGGGCCTGAAAAGGGGTGCAACATGTTTTTGTCCTGTACTTAACATGGAAGACTGACCAACATCCAGCCAATTTGGTGCTCAGTGCCTGGTGCACTGGGAGGGATGTTTTTCGGAGGGAGCGGTTGCGCTAGGGAGGATGCTGTGCATGGGGGCCTCGTTGTGCATGGGAGGTCATTGTGCATGGGCAGGTGATGCGCATGGGGGTTGATGCGAATGGGGAGATGATGCACATGGGGGATGATACGCATGGGGGACTTATACTCATGGGGGCTGATGCGCATGGGGTATGTTGCACATGGGGTGGATGTGCATGGGCAATTGATGCACAATGGGGGGTATGTCATATGGGGAATTTCACTCCTGCAACGCGGGTACGCTTTCGCTCGTTCTAAAATAAATACTGTACTGAGGAAAGTATAATCATGTCAAAAGAATTCATGTCAAAATGGCAAAGTTAAAATCAAGTCAAAACAAAAAGTCATAAGCACAGAATCATAATGGAAACCAGTGGCCAGGTTCATTTATACAATAATAGCTTCAAAGGTCGGCTGGAAAAGGCTGTGGCAGCTCACTGATAGGTAAATAGAATTAGGAACCAGGGAAATGTCTTTTCATGTGGTGTCTGCTTTTTTGTGTCACCCAGAAAAGGCTGTTTTTCATTCCTATGCACTGGGTGACCATATGTCCGAATTTTTCCAGATTTATCCTCTTTTTAAACCTTCTGTCGGGTGTCCTCCAAAAGAGCTTCATTGTCCTCAATTTTGGCTTCATTTTGGAACTTTGCAATGGTGTGCAGTACCTCATCATGTCATATGTCGTTGAATTAGCACTAAAGAGCAGGATCCAATGCAAAAATCAGTTTTGAAATATCTGCTTCCTGTCAAAAGTTATGGCCAAAAAACTAAAAATTCAAAATTTGCATTGCATCTATGGGAAAGTGAAAGTGCCCAATATCGTGGCTTTACTCGTGTGTAGGCAAACATTCCATTATCTGCCAGAAAGGCCAGGTTGAGAGGAATCCAAAACATTGTCCTTCTTTTGAGGTTTGGGCTTCAGGTCACCCTGCTTATGCACAGGGTTTCAAATGCTATTTATCTATCTTATGGTCTCCGTTTCCCATGGTTCTCTTTTTTCAGCTGTACCCTATGAAGCTATATACAGTTTGGATCAAAAATCCACTCATTTAAACAGCATCAGGATTAGAACATGCATACATAATAGCAATTGTAAATGGTTAAAATGAATCTATCTATCTATCTATCTATCTATCTATCTATCTATCTATCTATCTATCTATCTATCTATCTATCTATCTATCTATTGCTTTTCAACTAAGAAGTTTGCAAAGTTCACAAAGAAAATGAAAAAGTAATGAGTATATTTATCAATTGTGCATCATAGAAAACTCTATTTGGAATTCTTTCTTGGGCGGGGGGGAAAGCAGACAACCATCACCAATGATCCATCACCCACTTTCTTCTGGAATGCTGCTTGTGGGGGGCCCATTTGGTGGGTGCCCAATGCAGGCCTTCTCCCTAGAGCTTCTATTAACTTGGCACTGGCTTCCGCTGCATATACTTTCCTTAAAATTTTCTCATCTTCTGAAGACATACTTGTGATATAATGGATTTGTGATCGCACAAATTATATCACAAATATGTATATTTACGATATAATATATTATTATTATTATATCACAGATTATGTATTTGTGATATAATTTGTGCTATGTTTAGATCACAAATTATATCTTTTATATCTACTCTATCTATATGCTACTCTTTTATATCACAAATTATATCACAAATACATAATTTGTGATATAAAAGAGTTGTGTTCCAACTCTTCCAAGCCAAACAGCTCTCAAGTGTGTCAACAGCACCAAAGTGGACAGACTGTGAGATCCATGGCACACATTCTTGACACCTGCAGTGTTTTAGATATAGACCTAAAAATATAAAATGCAAGTGTAACAAATGCTTGCAAACACTCCTACTCCCCAGCTTTTAGTTACCAGCTATGTGTACACTTGGTGGCAAACCCAGCTTAGCCTCTCTCTCATGTGTGAAATGGCTCTGCAGGTTGTCTCTGAGTTTTCTAACACTTGTGGCATTCTGCCGCTGGTTATCAACGCATCCATTGTGCATGTCCCCGAACTAGTCTCAAGTATAAATTAATGTTACAGATTTGGGATTTGCACAATCCAGAGATTTCCATTCTTTTCCATTGGGGGAAGAAAAAAAACAGACACAAGGAAAAGACTCAAAGAGACTTTTGTGCTGAAAGGTGTAGCTTAGCAAGGATGTGTCTTAAATGTGGATGCATCACAGCCCTTGAATAGGGACAAAGAGGAGGGGGGGCATGTTGAATGGACTCTCTAAGCTCCCTTTCTCTTGGCTAAACAAGAGAAATATTCAGGTCCTTTTGTGCTATGTGAAGAGCAGGGAAATAGGGGAGATGCTCAAAAGAGTAAGCTTATGGATTTTGTCAAAGTTAATCTGGATGAAAGAAATGGGAGATTACCTGATGCAATGGGTAGGAGGTAGGAATGAACCAATTGCAAATGGGATATTTTGGAGTTGCTGTTATTTAATATTCTTGGCCTTACTATCAGGTGATATGAAGCAATAGTTACAGGGAGCAGAAAGGAATCCCGTTTTCTTTTTCTCTGAATCTTTTGGTGACTGCAAAAGGACCACTTTGGACTACATATAATTTCTCTGAGCCTGGTACAAACCTGTGATCAACAAATTTCTCTGGGCCTGGTACAAACCTGTGATCTTACTGCTTGTCTTCTTCACTATGAAAGGCCTTGTCTGTTGCAAAATTGATTTGTTGGCATTTTTTGGTTCTATTTAAGCTCCTTCGAGTTTAGCCGTCTGATTTATATTTATAGCCTGGCAGGGCGATTGAGCATACAACAATCTACATTGTAACTTATTATTATTTATTTTATTTTTATACCACCTTTAATAAAAGGAAACCCAAGGCGGCTAACAACAATTAAAAACAACAATAAAATAATAAAATATTAAGTGCCCTTTAGAATGATGATATTCTTTTGGATCTGTTGGAATTTTCTGTGTTCTGGAGATCCCAGTTCTCACTCTTTTACTCCCATATGAGCACAATCCTCTCCATGTCTACTCAAAAGTAAACACCATTGTGCTCAATGGGTCTTACTCTCAGGAAAGTGTCTTTAGGATTGCAGTCTTTGACTAGTAAACCTTTCCACTGAATCCCGCTGTTGGGATCTCAGTGTGGTGAATATACTGGTTTTCCCAGAGGGCCTGTTCTCCTTTATTGGATGCTTTCAAGTAGAGTCTGGTCACCCAAGGTGACCATATGTTCTCTTTTTCCAGAACATGACCTCGTTTTTAGCCTTGTGTATGGGAAAAAAAATCTTCATTGTCATCCTTTCCTTGTGAGCAGGCAGCATGTAACCTTCTTGTGTTAAATAAATTATATGTAATGGATTACAGTTTTAATAATGAGAAATATAGTGTTTAAATTAACCACATGAAAGCAATATATATGAGTGTTTTTAGGTTTTATTCTGTTATTTTTTATATTTTTCCTGGATGTTCTACATTTGGGGGGCATTGTTCTCTTTTTTGGTTTTAACATATGGTCACCCTGAGGCAACCCATCTATTAGGTATGCCATGGCCCTGCAGTGAGCAAGGAGTTGAACTAGAAAACCTCCTGTTGAACTAAAAAAAGAGTAAAGCCCAATATTGGGCACTTTCACTTTCCCATAAAGCTCAATGCATATTTTTGATTTTTAGTTTTTTGACCATAACATTTGATAGGAAGGAAATATTTCAAAACAGGCACTGTGTCTTACATAATTTGTGATATAATGATAATATCAAAAGTTATGGCCAAAAAACCAAAAAGCAAAAATATGCTTTGAAATCTATGGGAAACTGAAAGTGCCCAACATCACAGCTTTACTCATGAATAGGCGGATGTGCCATTGTCCGCCAGAAAGGCCAGACTGAGCGGAATCCAAGACCTTGTCCTCCTTTTTAGGTTTGGGCATCTGGTCACGCTGGGAAAGCCATTGTAGAATGTACTGAGCAAGATAGACCAATAGACAGTTTTTGAGAGCTTCACATGTACATCCAGATGTATCAGTCCCCAGTGCATAAGCAAGGACAATACAGGTCCAACCTTGGTTTACACAGGTTATTTAAACACAGATTTGACTCAACATGACTGACCACTGCAAATCAGTTTTAAAAACTGTTTTTCTACAGTTGTAGAGAGGCCATCATATAAGCAATCATTCCATTCTTCAGCTGAGCTAGGCAAAGGCAGGGGTCCTTTGTATTTCTAATTGTCTTTCTCCAACAGGAAATAAGCTGTTTTTAAACCATTGAAATGGGGGCACATTTTATTTTTTCAATTGCTTTTATTTAACACTTTTTTTATCTGTGGAGAGTCCCAGATTCAAATCCCTGCAGATATTGAAATGTGGCCCTATTCCATTAGGAGCAATGGAGGAGCAATGGAGTGGTTTTTTGAGCTGCAATCCGAAGCCCTTGTTAGGTTGGCATAAATCTCGGCACAAGTCCTTTGCTGGCTTTGCATTGGCATCCAACAGTCTTGAAAAAACTATGGTATCGTGCTCGATGCTGCATATGAAGCACAAAGGCCTGTTTAGATTGATATGGAGGATAGGCTGTTACCCAAGCAGCAAATCCCCCCTCCCCACGCCACTGAAATAGTCCAATGGAACGGCAGAGCCAATACGATTGGTACCAGCTGTGTCACAGAGCTGGGCTAAGGACAGGAGCTCACCATGTCTTGTGGGGACCCAGGTCTTGAAACCCAGCCTTCTGGTTAACAGACAAGCCCTACAATCCAGATTAACTACGGGAACACATAAGAGACGTTACGTGTACCCATAGTTACTGCACCACCTAGTGAAAACCTATGGGAAATTCATATTGCAATCCAGAGCAAATTGTTCTTACACCGGAGCAAGGACTCCCCATAGTTACTCTGGATTGTGCCCATAGTGTCTTAACCGCTTGTGCCACCACAGCCCACTATGCTGGCTTAGGGCAGGGATAGGATTCAAAGAAATTAACAATCGGTTCTCTGCCCATCTGGCAGCCACTTTTAAATGGGTATTTTGAAACTTTATATGTCCTGTCTCTCATTAACAACCAGTTCTAAAGAGTAGGTGCAAACCTGCTGGAGCCCATCACTGGCTTAGGGGTGTTGCAAAAGTGCCATAAGGCACTTCTGCACCACTCCTGGGGTGGTTAGACCAGTGCCCAGACATGTACCAGCCTTCCCACCTCACCATAGTAATAGGGAGTGGATGAATTGTGCCAGCCTATATTGGTTAGGATTACACCCTAAATCTATTTTCCACCTTTTTTAATCCATTTATTTTTTTAATCCATGGGAGGCTCTGGAATTGAATCCTAGTGGATAATAAAGACACCTGTATTCGGTTATTCATATTGGTAAAAATTCCAGAGTGGTAGCCGTTTGCCCCATTTGTTGCCATTCTTTAACCAGGGCTAGGACTCACTTCAATTATTTATTACCAGATTTTCTTAAAGCTACAACATCTACCCAATGAGGTGAACAAACAGACTGGTCCCAGCATTTGCCAACCAGAGAAATACAGAAGAGAAGGTGGACAGTTCTTCTTGTTATTGTTGCCCTACAACAGCAGTTTTCAGCTGGTGTGCTGAGCCACATTGGTGTACCATAAAAGGTCTGCAGGTTTGCTGCAGGAGTTTGGAGTGCAGCAGTTAAGAACTCCGGAAAAACCCTTTTGGGTTCTGAGGCTCTTTTTAGGGGAACTACCTGTCTTCTTCTGCCGAATCTAAGGACCTGGTGAAGGAAGAAGGGAAGACAATTTGTTACTACAGTTGCCCTATGAACAGAGCCGCAGAATCTCCCAAAAACCAGAAGTGACCTTATAAGGGACAAACACCATAGAAAAGATTGTAGAAGTGTGTGTGGCTGCAGTGTTTATAGCTTATATTGGACTTCTCTCACACAGGCCTGAGACTATAAGCTTATCTAATGATCATATAGCCAGCCCTCTCTAATCTAAAGCAGCTATTAGACAACATGATGAACTATCAAATCCAGGCACTGGGCCATGTATATAAGATCAAGCCCATCACCCATCAAATCCGGAATTCTGTACTTCACAGAGCTTCAGATGTTTCAGGTAGCACACAAGACCACAAGATCCTTGCATCTTACTGGCAGCATCTATTCTATTTACTCTCCTATCCCTTTATTGTGTCACCCATAAAGACACCACCGGAACACATTTTTAATGCATGAAACTTGCTGAACACACCTTGTCTCCAAACCTTCATGATGAGCGACCAGATAGTAGACTGTACATATCCATCATAGTTTTCCTCCAGAAATCTGTCCAATTCTTTTCTAAAGGCACATAGGCCTGATGCCATCACATATCCTGCGGCAAGGAATTCCACAGATTAATGACACACTGGTAAATAAAAATTTTCTTTTTCTGTCCTAACTCTCCCAACACTAAATTATAGTGGATCTTCCCTTGTTCTAGTGTTGTTTGAGAAGGAAAAGAACATCTCTTTATCCACTCTATACCTCAATCATGTCCTCCTCAACTTCAAGCACCTGTTTTGTAGATTGAAGAGCCACAAACACCAGAGCCTTTCCTTGTAAGGGAGGTGCCCTACCCAAGTAATCATTCTGATCACTTTTTTCTGCACCTTTTCCATTTCCAATATATCTTTTTGGATATATATACCAGTCATGCAGGCCTCCATCAGTCCTGAAAGACTATGGTATCATGCTCGGCGCTGCATATGCTGCATGCGAAGCATGAAAGCCTGGGTTAGATTGTTATGGGGGATAGGTTGTGACCCAAGCAGAAAATCCACCCTCTCCACTCCACTGAATTACTCCAATGGAAAGGCAGAGCTGATACAATTGGATCCAGCTGGCGTCGCAAAGCTGGGCTAAGGACAGGAGCTCACCCTGTCACGTGGGGCCGACCCGGGTCTCGAACCCTGGCCTGCTGGTTAACAGGCCCAGTGACTTAACCACTTGTGCAACCCACAGCCCTCCAGTCATGACCTTACAATCAATTTGTATAATGGCATTATAGTATTAGTTTTTAAATTCTCAATCCCCTTTTACTGACCCCAAGCATGGAATTGGTCTTGTTCCTGCCACTGAACATTGGGTTGACATTTTCATCAAGGTGTCCACCAGCACTTCTAGATCTCTCTCCTGATCTCTCACAGGCACTCAGGCCCCATTATCCTATATGTGAACAAAGAGAGCAATACAGCAGGGGTAGAAGTTATCCAACTTCAAGGCTACTTTTGCTGCTGATCTGAAAGCCATCTTTTTCCAACAAAGGAACTTCAAAGGGAGAAACAAGCATGACCTTGCTAAACTACAATTTTTCCCCTGTCTGATTTGATTTGTTTCAGATTCTGTTGAGACCAGGGATTTATTTTTCCACTTTAGGGCTTGAATTCCACTGCAAATCTAAGAAGAGTGTGTTATTGCCAGTTCTTGTTATGGATTGTCACTGCTGGTATTGTGAACATTTGAGCTCCACATAAGTATCAGTGCGGTGTGGCTATGTGCTGATGTGCTTGATCTGATGTGCTTGATCTGGTGTCTCCATGAATCATGCCAGTAGGGGGGTTTTACTCCTTCCCACCACACTCACAATCTGGATCCCTTCCTTTGACAACCTTTGGGAAATCAAATAGCCACCCTTCCTCTCACCTGTCCCAGTGGGCATAACCCTAACTAATTTTCCAGCTCTGGAGTAAGGGTAATGAAACTCCAAAGTAAGGGAACAAACTTTGCCTTATCTTGAGGAGGCCTCCATGACTGTCTCACCAAATGAAGGATGCAACACATGCCCCACAATGGTATAGCTATGCCAGTGCTGGAAAGTTTGGTAGGGTTGTGATCAGCGGTGGGCACCAGCAGGTTCGCACCTACTCTATAGAACCGGTTCTTAACAAGAGATAGTACATATAAAGTTTAAAAATAGCCATTTAAAGGCTGCCAGATGGACAGAGAACCGGTTCTTAATTTCTTTGAAGCCCATCACTGGTTGTGATCCCCCTCTCAAACTCACATCCCAAATCTAGATTGTGGATTGTGAGGGGTGGGAAAAGGGTTAAAACATCCTCATGCTGTGATTCTGATTCAACTGCCCTTTACTTAGGATAAAAACATGCATATCAATGTTAAGCATATGTGGCATGTGAACTTAATAATAAACCTCTTGAATTTCACAGCTATTGTTTACATTTTCTGTCTTTTTCTAGCTAATGTGACAATAAATCTGTTAGTCTTCAAGGTACCACAAGAGCTTTGTATTGTATATACTGTACTAGGAAAAGATTATTTCTTCAGGCTGGTTTAGACAATTGTTTCTGGACTTAAATTCACTTTTGTTTCAACCCTGTTGAATAGGTGTAAACTTAGAATTGAACAGAATTGCTTAGACTGAAAAGCTATTAGGTAAAGCTATCCTTGAGCCCAACTGTCCTGCACTTGGATCCTGATTTTTACAATGACGCCAAAACCAGTTTTTTTAACTGCAGGGAGTGCAATCCTATTCATAATGATTTGGGAGTAAATTCCATTGACTAATATGGGACTTACTTCTGAGTAGACATGCCATAGGCTTGTGCTGTCAAGTGGATTAAAATTTATATACTGTATTTACTCGAATATAACACTCAACTTTCCCAGCCAAAAGAGCACAATCCTAACCATGTCTACTCAAAAGTAAGCCCCATTGTGTTCAGTGGGTCTTACTCCCAGGAAAGTGTCTTTAGGATTGCAGCCGTAGGGCAAATCGATAGCAGTTATGGGTCCATGCAGTTACGTCACCCTCTAGTGTTATTTTATGGAAAGTCATCTTAACTGCTCCGGAGCAAGGGGCTTAATTTCACTTTAGGATATAGGCCTCACCCTACAATCCAGAGTACCTACAGGAGAACGTAAGAGACATTACGTGCACCCATAGTTACTGCACCACCTAGTGAAAACCTATGGGAAATTCATATTGCAATCCAGAGTAAATTATTCTTACACCGGAGCAAGGACTCCCCGTAGTTACTCTGGATTGCGCCCTAAGTCTCCAAAATCAGAGGTGTGCATTAGGTTTGATGGTTAATTATATAAGAGTAAATACAACATTTTTTAAAAGTATGGGGTGTGCATTGGATTTTATGGCACATTATATTTGCGTAAATATAGTATATACATTGTGGCAAGAACTCAAAAACCTGAAATTGCACATGATTATATGTATTCAGATGGCGAAAATTAAAGGCTAGCAAAGATAGTTGCTTCTTGGTTCCGGATTTTAGTAGATTGCCTAGAGGAGCTGACAATTTTGAGGTTTTGATCACTGTTGATGAAAAGGTAGATGATTATTGTCGTGGGTGGATTTAAGACTGAAAGCTCAGTTTCTGTATGTGACATTCTGGGAAGCGCGTTAGATAATGAAGGGGGCTCACCATGCTGAGCTTCTTGATTTAACAACGTCGTGCTTCTCTCAGTCCTGTTCCTAAATGAAGGTTAAGAGCATTGTGTCTGACACTTGCAGAACACTATCAGTGATCTCAGCTACATGTAGAAAATAATACAAGCAGGTGCATTTTGCCTCTCAGTCATTAAAGATGATTTAAGACCCAATCCTATCAAATGAGTAGGAAAAGCACATGCTTTGTCCTATCCTTTCAGTCTGCTATGGTTCCTTTCTCTCCTTGGACTAATGCCAGCTACAAGCTGATGTAGGTCAAAGGAGTCACGTAGACAGCTAGAAGTCTTTCTGAGGAATAAGTAAAAATTGTGGGGTTTTTTGGATTGTTTTTATTCATTTTTAACTTGTCTGTTGATGGCCTTTGGGGTCAACCTCACTATAGCATGCAGCATATTAGTGTAGCCATGACATAGCATGGCAGGTCAGGGTGGGATTGGATTTGGCTTTGGGCAAAATCCAGAGTAACTACGGGGAATCCTTGCTCCGGTGTAAGAACAACTTACTCTGGATTGCAATATGAATTTCCCATAGGTTTTCACTAGGTGGTGCAGTAACTACGGGTGCACGTAAAGTCTCTTACGTGCTCCCATAGTTACTCTGGATTGTAGGATTAGGCTGCAATCCTAAAGACACTTTCCTGGGAGTAAGACCCATTGAACACAATGGGGCTTACTTTTGAGTAGACATGGTTAGGATTGTGCTGTTAGTCTTTTATGACATGTAGATCATTTGATTGTTATCTGAAACTGCACACTACTTTTGTTCCAACAACACTAAGGTTGGGAAGTTCTGCCCAGCAAGACTTATAACTTTTCTACATTACTCAGGAAAGTGTTTTTGTTTTATTTATAAAGATTTTTTTTGGAGCTACATTTTCCTCGAAGGCTCAATGCTTGTAACAACATTGAAAAAGAACCTTTATCCCACATTCCAGGAGAGCAAAAAATGACAGTGTGTGTACTCACATGAGAATTTGCACTCTTGTTGTTGTTGTTGTTGTTGTTGTTGTTGTTGTTGTTGTTATATTCCACTCACAAATTAGGGACATCAAGGCAGCTGACAACATAAACATTTAATAAATGACAACATTTATGAACAATAATACATTTATTAACAACAATAAATGACAAAATTAAATGACAACAATAAATGCCAACATTAAATGACAACAATAAATGACATTTCTTGTGGCATGAGCTTTAATAAGCTAAACCAGTGATTTTCAATCTTTCCATCCCATGGTACACTGATAAGGGACACCATCAGTTTTTTTTTATAATTGACAAGGTGCACCATATTCCTAATGGAAGGGATGCTCACACCCTTTTTGGTATACCAGTTGAAAATCACTGATCTAGACGTTCCTTCTTATGATGCTAACCTTCTCCAGATATGTCTTCACCCAGCCATACATCAAACTTGGATCGATGTCATGGTGAAGACTAACCCGGAGAAGTTTAGCATCAAACTGTCTTCATCTGTTCCTCGAGGAACAGGTTGCTCCCTGTTTTTCCAGGTATACCTTCATACCTTACTGAACAATAGAGTTAGCCCTCGCCCCACTCTTCAAGGCAGCTAGGGTGGCTCGCCTGCTATGGCAGGCCTGTTGGGACCTGACTATTACTCACCTGAACAGGTGACATAAAAAGGGACTGGCCCAAAACATGGTCATTCAGATAGAGCATTACTTATTGGTTTTATGATAAACATGCAGAACTGGTCTGTTTTAGAAGATCACGCAGGTAGCTGTTGACCTGTAAGAAGAGGAGGATGAAGGCTGCAATCCTAAAGACATTTCCTAGGAGTTAGACCCATTGAACACAATGGGGCTTACTTCTGAGTAGACATGGTTAGGATTGTGTTCAAAGTGCTTTTACCTGTGAGCAACTGAGATCATTTCTTAACTGTGTCTTCCATCAGAAGTGAGCAAAGACCTTGAAAATCCAGAAAGCCCAGGACAGCAAAAGGGACATTTTGTCCTAAGGGTTCCACTGTACGGGGCACACAGGATTGTGCCCTCATTCACTTTATGTGAGAATATTCTTACAATTTCTCGTCCACATGGTATTTATATATACTTTGATAAATCTCATGTGTCCTTCTTACTTTGTTGTTGTGGCCCTTAACACCGATAGCTATCAATGACTTTACCAGTGAACAAACTTTGTTCGGATTGATGTGCGTTACGAATTGCAGTAGCGAATTGACCTCGCTGGTTAATCATTTTGGATACATCCCAGGGGGAGGGACACAGTGAAGGAGAAAAACGCTTTTGCATTTCGTGAGATGAGGCCTAGGGAATGAATCAGCAGGATCACCCAGCGGGCACCTTGTAGAGATCAGTAGGACAAGCCCTACAACCAAAATAAAGAAGACGAAAGCAAATTTAATGCACCAAGTCTCTTGCAGTTCTGCTGGAGTGTTTTAATGGCAAGCTCGGCATGAGCTGGAAACCCCTCGGAGTCTGACCTTGTAGTTTGTCAGTGACTGCTGCTCCAAAAACACTGGCACAGCATTTTTGAATAAGCAACATGTTTGCTCCATTAGGAGGTAAGAAGTAAAAAAAAAAGGTGTTAAGCAATTATCCCAGGCTCTTCTTCCTTTGGACTTCTGCAAGTATTTTTACACCAAGCGGATTAATCATTTAAGTGGTAGCAGTATTTTGTATGAATCGGTGACAGGCATTAGGGCTCAGGGTTAGATTTTCACACTTCGGTGACCGCAGATCTTGCCGTTCGATTTCCATTAATACTAATAGTAGCTGCTTAGCAACTAAGCTCCAGGTTTTACTATCTCAGCTGACCTTGCCAGTAAATGAAACAGTCAAATTAATATGTATAGATTGTGGCAAAGAAAGCGCAAACCCTTTAGCAATGTTGAAAAAGCTCTTATTTCTTATCTTGTGTTATTTTTGTGTCTCAGTGCTATTCGGGGCGGTCAGAGATACATGCCTTTAATATTGTTTTCGTGTCCTTTCTTTACATAACCTCTCATCAAATTTGTATAACCAGTGTACTGCATTGTGATTTGAATTTTTCTTTTCTCACTTTATAATCAATTACAGTATAATCAAAATCAATTAAAATAATACATTGAACAGTAAACACATTCAAGCTTCAACAACCCAATCAATAACAGTGGAGTCGCAATGTACAGACAAAAAACCTTCATGTCTGTTTTGATTGTCCTGTTTTTTCCCTGACATACAGTACAATCCTAAGCATGTCTATTTAGAAGTAAGTCCCACTGTGTTCAATAGTACTTACTCCCAGGAAAGTATGGTTAGGATTGTAGCCAAAGCCTTGAAATCAGGGAGAGCATTTGGCAGGCTCCAAGACCCATAGATGGATGGGCCCAGTGTCCTACCGGAGATGTCATTGGTACTTTACATGGGACACCTAAGAAGGAGGCAAAACCTTCTCAATGTGTATGTTCCTTCCTAGTGAAGGAGGCCCACCAAGGTTGCCTTGTCTGAAACTCAGAACAAACACTCTAAAAACTCCCATATGGAAATGGACAATTACCAAGGAATAAAAACATCTGTACTCAAAACCCATGTGGGCAGGGTGACCAGATGCCCAAACCTAAAAAGGAGGACAAGGTCTTGGATTCCTCACAGCCTGACATTTCTGGCAGACAATGGCACATTTGCCTATTCACGAGAAAAACTGAAATATTAGGCACTTTCACTTCCTCATAGAGCTCAATGCATATTTTTGATTTTTAGTTTTTAGGCCATAACTTTTGATAGGAAGGAGATACTTCAAAACCGATTTTTTCATTGGATTCTTCTCTTCAACCGACACATGACATGATGGGATACTGCACACCATTGCAAAGTTCCAAAATGAAGCCAAAATGGAGGACAATGAAGCCCTTTTGGAGGACACCCAGACAGGAGGCTAAAAAAAGAGGAGAAATCCAGAAATTTCCAGTCATATGATCACCCTGCCTATGGGTTTTCTTTCTGTGAAACATTCATGAGTTGTTGTTTTTTGTGTTTTTTTTTTAAACCAGGGAATATCCAAGTTGCTTTTCACTTTTTAATTCCATGAGTTCCAAATCTTCCATGAATCCAGTCTTGGATTCAGAATGTGGTTCATAATGCTGTGTTCAGCATTGGTGAGTTTGAGTCCTTGGAGGAGCTGACTGGCTCCAGGAAGAACCTTCTTATATGACTGTTTTGCCTCTTTAAAGGGCAGCAGTCTCCTTTAAAATGCAGTCTCCTCTTTAAAATGCTGCCTCTTTAAAAGGCAGTAGTCTTCTACTTACTTGTGGTGAGTTGGTGGAAAGATGTGAAAGCAAACCTAGCCTGAGTCACGTCACGTCTGAACCTCAAGAGTTGACACATGAATTCAGTTTTACGATCATTACAGAAGTTTCCTGAAAAAGGTGCCTGGACAGTAGGTGCCTAACCCTGCCCAACCTGAGCCTCCTACTGATATTTGCCATATCACATCTGGCCTCCCAAACCCAAAGTGATGCCGATGCCTGTTACTTCTGGTTGTACTCCAAACAAGTGGACCATGTGAAATGGTACAAATGTTGAGAAACAGCGCTGTAAATGCTCCGTTTTCAACTATAATTCCCTAGGAGCTCAAACAACTGTTAAATTAGTTTACGTCTATAGGATGCAATCCGAAATACACTTTCCTGGGAGAAAGACCCATTGAATACAATGGGGCTTATTTTTGAGTAGACATGGTTAAGATTGTGCTCATGATGTAAATATGCCTTACAGGTGCATTGATATTGTGTTAATATATAAATACTTAATTTTTGTTTGATATTTATATTCCACCTTGATTTTCAAAAGAAAACTAATGACAGTTGAAGCTCAAAACATCCATATATATTCAGGGTGACCATAAAGAATGGGAGACAGAGTGCCTCTGCCTTTAAGCACTGAGGTGCTGCTTTTTAAACCCTTCTATATTGAACTAAATCTGTCTCAATTCCCTTTTCTATGCAATGATTAAAAGTAGAGGCACTTTGCCCTCCTTTCTATATGATCACCCTGAATATATATTTTAAGGGTGGAATCCAGAGTAACTATGTGGAGTCCTTGCTCCGGTGTAAGAACAATTTGCTCTGGATTGCAATATGAATTTCCCATAGGTTTTCACTAGATGGTGCAGTAACTACGGGTACACGTAATGTCTCTTACGTGCTCCCGTAGTTACTCTGGATTGTAGGGTATGTTGGATTTTTGTTTCAGCACAAATGACTGCCACAATTACTAAAGGAACATGCAATAATGTGGAAAAAAAGTTAGGGAAGTAAAGGCACATGCTTCAGTTTTCACAAGGCTTAACTTCCTTTTTCAAGGTTATCTCCTTTCAGTGAAGACAAATCGCCTTTTTACACTGGAAAGAAGAATTTGATCCTGTGAGAAAGTGACAGAGACAGCCACCTCCTTATACAAAATGTTCTGTGAGCTTAGACAAGATGAAGGAGGAATTTCGTGATCACACATAGTTGTGGTGATCAACTAGGTATCAATGAGTATTTTACTCAACCGATAAGAAGCATACCTTCTGTAATCACTCTTATGCCTAATTTGTAACAAGGTCTGTACCAGCCAGTTGTATGAAAAGCTACGACACGTGTTTGTGATCAAATGCAGAGCAGTCCTAACTTTCTCTGCTGTGGATTTGAAGATCTACTGGTATGTTTGTCACATTTCACAATTAACATTTGTTTTAGAATAACATTTCAAACATAAGTCTGTATGAAGCAGTCTTAAGGATGACAACTTTTCAGAACCCTTGTTCATTCGTTTAATCCCATTACAGCGCACATAGCCAACATTTAAGTTTTTTCACACATACCAGTGATATTAAGGGGTCAAAGTAACAAGGGATTTAGAGTCTTGAATTAAAATGATTGTGTACCAAGAGGATCTAGGGTCCGGTCTACCTAAGAATATTACCCAATTTTCTTCACCTATTTGTTGCACAGTCAACAAATTCGTAAGAGTCAACACCAGTGGTGGGATTCAAAAAAATTAACAACAGGTTGTATGTTCTAATAACCTAAATTAACAATAGGTTCTATGCCCCATTAGTAACCGGTTCTTAGAATCAGGCGCTCATTAGCAAAGGGTTCTATAGAACCTGTGAGAACCCCCTGAAGACCACCACTGAAACACCCACTCATAAGAACATAGGAAAAGCCTTATGTTCATCTACATAGCTCAGATGGGTTGTTCTTACTCCAGAGCAAGGGCTCCCTGTAGTTACTCTGGATTTCACCCGGGGTCTATTTCCCACTGTCAGCTTTCAGAGAAATTGGGCACAAAGGTCCTTCCCACATTGTGGCATTCCAACAGCAGGGATGCAGTGATGCAATATATATCTCTAACATATATTTGGGTACCCTTTGGGGGGAAAGGTGGAGTACAAATTAAACAAACAAGGATTCAGGACCAACTAAAAAACCCATTTTTGCTTCTGGGTACATGCAACCAATATATACTGTTGGTGCTGCCTGTGCGGTTTGTGGTGGAAATGGGCCAATTGGACCAATAGCTCCCAAATGAGTCCCATGGGGCCTCCCACGTTAGTGTAAGTTACTTCTTGATTTTCTAAAATAAAAAAATAATATTTTATGGAAATCACTTCACAGTAATTAAAACAAGAGTTTTTGTAACTATTAACTTTTAAAATGGAATCAACACATTTTTTGTTTACTTGTGGGCAACTTGTTTGCATGTGTGCAAATTATGGTAATATTAAAATGTGCTTAGATCCATTTGGTCCATTAACTCACAGGCACTTTTTACATGCACATTTTGATTGATTTCCACTCTACCATAAAGATATAAAGTCTGTAATACATCTTATTTACATCTCTAAGATTCTGCAGACTAAGGGACAATCCTATCAAACTTTTCAGCACCAGTGCAGCTGCAATGCAGCCTCAAGGTATGGGAAGACGTTTCATACCTTGAGGAGGCCTCAGTGATTGCCCCTCCACCACAGCAATGCAGCACATACTCTACTGGCTCAACTGCTTCAGCATTAGAAAACTGGATAGGATTGGGCCCTCGGGGTGCAATCCCTATCCACACGTTTCTTGTGCCCCATTAACTATCATGGGACTTGAGCAGACTTGCATCGGATTGGGATATGAGAAAGGAAACAGACTTTTAGGCTGCAATCCCAACCTCCAATTAGGCCAAAAATGATCCAAGACATTTTGGTAGGAAAGCTAAGCCTTCCATGCTCCAAATCATAACATTGGTTCATGCACACTTTTGCTAGTGGCAAAAAAAGTAATGGCATATCTTTTGACCCAGCACCAAACAGCTGTGTGTTTTGGCCGTTTTTCTTTGTGAAAAACATGATTACGGGGTTTATCTACCAAGACATGCTCTCTGAGTGGTTGTTACCTCAGTTAGATGAAGTGGTTCCTGACTTTATTCTGCAGCAAGACAGTGCTCCACTGCATCGGCATAATGACGAACATGATTACCTCAACAATCATCTAACCCATTGCTGGATTGGCCATGCTGGGTCAAAAGATGTGTCATTACTTTTTTGGTCAACCAGATCCCCAGATCTAATGCCGTGGAATTTTTCCCTTTGGGGGTACGTGAAGGACAAAGTGTTTGTGCCCCCACTTCCTCAGGACTTCTAGCAGTTAAAGCAGTGGATAAGTGACGTGTTGGACTCAATAACACCGGATATGCTAGCAAAAGTGTGGCAGAAATTGGATTACTGCATAGATATTTGCCGTGTCACGGGAGGGGCCCACATCAAACATCTTTAGAAACTTGTATAGTTACAGTTTCACGTTAAATTTGTACAGTGACGCCTCACGTAAAGAACGCCTCATGTAAAGTAAGTTTCACGTAACAAAAAAAAATTTCTCTAGGATTCTGCTTCACGTAAAGAAAGTGCTTCACATAAAGAAAACATTCGTTGGCAGTTGGGGCAGATGCACTGGCCGGCAACCTGTTTAAAAAGTATCAGGGCTGCCTAGCGCACCTGCCCATAGTGAAAGCAACACTTCCATGCTGTTCCTCCTGTGCAGGGTTGCCATACCTCCTGTATTTTCCAGAGGTCTCCTCCAAAACGCTGCTTTGTCCTGGAGGATTGAGAGCCCCTCCGGACTCCGGTATTTGGGCAGCTTGTGCTGGCCCTTTAAATTTTTTTAAACTGTGGGCAGCTCAGAGACTTCTGGCACCGCCCACCCACAACCCAGAGGGGCTTTCCCGGCAGGAGTGCCATTCGGAGGGCGCATGGGGGCTTCCCTCAGGGGCGCGCGCCACTCCGAGGGTGCAGTGGGGCTTTCCCCAGGCCAATCCTATGCATCCCTACTCAAAAGTGAGCCCCATTAGAGAGAAAGGGGCTTACTCCCAGGTAAACTGAGGGTCCAATCCTATGCATGCCTACTCAAAAGTGAGCCCCATTAGAGAGAAAGGGGCTTACTCCCAGGTAAACTGAGGGTCCAATCCTATGCATGCCTACTCAAAAGTGAGCCCCATTAGAGAGAAAGGGGCTCACTCCCAGGTAAACTGAGGGGCCAATCCTATGCATGCCTACTCAAAAGTAAGCCCCATTAGAGAGAAATGGGCTTATTCCCAGGTAAACTGAGGGGCCAATCCTATGCATGCCTACTCAAAAGTAAGCCAATTAGAGACAAAGGGACTTACACCCAGGTAATCTGTGGTAGGATTGCCATCTGAGGGGCCAATCCTATGCATGCTGCACCTCTGCAGAACAGGTGAGCTTGTATTTGTGTGCGTCTGTATAGAACAATGCATGGGATGTTTGTGTGTGTGAGAGAGAGTGCATGGTGTATGTCAGTGCGTATCACTGACATGCCTTGTATTGCTGCAAATTGCTCTGGGGGAGGGGGCTTTAGGATTTCTCTGGGGGAAATGGGCTTTAGGATTGGCCTCACTTAGTTACCGGAATTTTCTCAGGAATTTTGGCTTAGACTGGGAGGAAATTTGGCCTTAAATCAGGAATTTTGGGGTTGCTGTGCAGGAATTTCCAGTTTGGCGTCTGGTAATCCTGCTCCTGTGGCCAGACATCAGCTGGGCAGAGGGAGAGAAGAGCAGTGGAGAAGAGGGAAGCAGCTCAGGGCCAGCCAGAAGGGAGCAGGGGAGAGAGAGGCTCAGGATGGAGAGAAGGAGAAAGTGGGGAGACACTTGGAAAGTATCTTGGATTACAGAAGAAAGTGTCTTTGATTGCAGCCTCCTACCTATGTCTACCCAGAAGTCTACCTCATTGTGTTAAATGGGTCCTACTCCCAGGAAAGTGTCTTTAGGATTGCAGCCTAAGTAGACTTCATAGGATCATGCCCATTGAATGCATGTTTTGAATTCAATTACAGTGTTTTGTCATCATTTTTACATCCAGTTAATATTTTTATATAAATATTTCTGGGGTTGTGGAACCAATCATCTGCGTTTCCATTATTTCCTATGGGAAAATCCACTTCACGTAAAGAAAGTTTCACGTAAAGGAACTGCCTCCAGAATGAATTAATTCTGTTACGTGAGGTACCACTGTATTTCAAAAATAATAAACCCATTGCAGCAGTCACGGGTATGTTTCCTTTTGTCCCATTCATGTTGAAACACGCTGTATTATTTTAAATGAATTACGGTAAATTATTGCATTTACATTCTGGCCTTCTTACAAAATAGCACAGGACAGCAAAACAACTCTGAGAGGTTGGTTAGTCTGAAGGAGAGGAACTGGACTAAAACCTTCCCCCTCCCAATAAACTTCATGGTTGAGTTGGATTTTTCATGGTTCAATCCTAATCATGACCATAGACCCTGGTTGCCATTTAACATCTTCACCTTTACTTTGCAGAGTAAAAGCAGGCCTCCGTCAGTCTTGAAAGATTATGGTATCATGCTCGGTGCTCAGTGATGGGCTTCAAAGAAATTAAGAACCGGTTCTCTGTCCATCTGGCAGCCACTTTTAAATGGCTATTTTTAAACTTTATATGTACTATCTCTTGTTAAGAACCGGTTCTATAGAGTAGGTGCGAACCTGCTGGTGCCCACCACTGTCGGCGCTGCATACTCTGCATGTGAAGCATGAAAGCCTGGGTTAGATTGTTATAGGCTGTTACCCAAGCAGCAAATCCCCCCTCTCCACGCCACTGAATTAGTCCAATGGAAAGGCAGAGCCGATACGATTGGATCCAGCTGGCATCGCAGAGCTGGGCTAAGGACAGGAGCTCACCCTGTCTTGTGGGGCCGACCCGGGTCTTGAACCCTGGCCTGCTGGTTAACAGGCACAGTGTCTTAGCCACTTGTGCCACCCACAGCCCATACAGTGAAATAATCCTGACATTAGGATCAGATACAAAACTCCTTAGACTCTAGCAGTCAAATCCTTGAAAAATATTAGCAGTTTGTTTCTTTTTAATTAAGAAAAAAATCCAAAACACATTAGGCTTTCATTCTGGATTTCAGCAGCCAATTTAAACAAACATCACAAATGCTACGCTTTAATTTTAAATCTGTAATCTGCTCTGGCAATCTGTTATAACATATGCACAAGCTTGGGTACATGTCCTGTCTTTCAAGCCCAGTTCCAATTACTGATGTTTTATTCACACTAGTTTTATGCGAATCTGTTGCAAATGAGTGTCAGTAAGAATCAGTGTCTTGGAATCATTAGTAAACAACACACTTTGATGTCAGCTTTGCATGTAGCCCACCAAGCAGGGAATAATATTAGATCAATCTGATTTCATAAAAAATGTATGAGGAAATGCCAAGATAGATTCTCAGGATCCTGGTCTCCTGTGACCATCAGTGAAATGGAAACAACACAGATTGGTTATCTACAATTATGCCTTTTTAAATTTTACAGTGAATATTTCCTTTATTTGGGGCCATTCTTTCCTTTATTTGGGACATATTGGCATCATTGGCATCAACTGTCTTTACATACCATATTTGTACAGCATCTTTCAAAAATTTCTCAAGATGGTATTCAATGCCCTTATTGGGTGTGTGTTAGCATGATTTGTGTCTTACATATCAGAGGGATGTCTTGCTGCCTCTTCATAATTCAGTCATCTTAGATTCAGCAGCTTAAGCCCTGTACACTTAATAACCCTAGGAGGTGTAATATCTCCTTGTGTAGTATCCAGTGTCAGTGCAGCTCCCTGTAGGTATGTGATGCCCAATTCTTATCCAGATTGCCATATTTTTCTTGCTGCATCAGGTACATGGTGAAGATTGTGGCAAAATGCCTCTCATCTGAAAAGTAAAGCAGAACAGAACCCTTTAGTACCAAATCTATAATTCCAAATAGTTTAACACAGAACCAGTTTAATATTGCTCCCTGGTTGCTGGTTCCTTGCAGTGACCTCTCCCCTAATGCATACACAAAAAGTAGGACACTATTTAAGGGCCTCTTCCATTAGTTTGGATTTTGAATATCTTATTTTTTTATTGTCCTTTGCTTTCACACTTTTGATGCACACATGATTGATCCAGTGGTGGGGTTCAAATAAATTAACAACAGGTTCTATGTCCTAATAACCTAAATTAACAACGGGTTCTTTGTCCTAATAACCTAAATTATCAACAGGTTCTATGAGCACAATCCTAACCATGTCTACTCAAAAGTAAGCCCCATTCTGTTCAATAGGTCTTACTCCCAGGAACGTGTCTTTAGGATTGCGGCCATAATCTCATTAATAACCGGTTCTCAAACCAGGTGCTCATTAGTAAAGGGTTTTAAAGAATCTGTGAGAACCCCCTGAAGCCCACCACTGGATCACTTTCTTACCTTAAAGACTGAACCACATATTACAATGAATATCTTGAACTGTCCTGCATTTTTACTTTGTAAACAGTGAGAAAGAGTGCATGAAACCATGGTGTGTAAGTAGGAAGCTTTAGTACATTTCTGATCTGGATCCTGGATCTGGATCCTGGATCCTGATCTGGATTTTGTTTATTGCAGAAAAACATTCCCATTGGCTTTCAATAAAAAGGCCATTTAAAATGTATGCGTAAAGGGGCATCAGAACTGTGGCAGAGACAGCATGCCACAGGCCCCCTACTTCCTAGTGTGGTTTGACCCTGTTCTTCAATCCCCTATGTACTGTTTACAAAAGACCCACAAAATCAAACACAATACTGTATTTCAGATTCATTGTGAAATGTGGCCCTTAGACTATCAATTTGCAAACAAATTTTTGTCACCACTATATGTCACATTTAATTAGTTATCAATATTAATTAATACAATTAATGAGATATTAATTATATTTTCATATTTAAACATCAGCTTACCAATTAAACCTCTGTTATATTTTTTGGGTGGAGAAGGTAAGGTTGCCTTCTGGAGCACTTGTTGAGCTCCGCTTTCAGTGGATTGGGACTATTTTGGTGGCTTGCTTTCCACTGTGTCTGACCTGAACCTTTGAAGCCAAGGCACCTTTGCTTACCCCTGAGTAAATGTGGCTGTATAGCTCAGTACTGCTTTCCATAGGGTTAAAGGCAACTACCAAGGACTTACTTCTGGGTTGATTTGTGGGGCTGCATTCACTGGATCAGGACCATTCTGGGGTCATTGAATTCCTCTCAGTCTGCCCTCTCCAACAGACTAACCCTACAATTCAGAGTAACAATGGGAGCACATAAGAGACATTACGTGTACCCGTAGTTACTGCACCACCTAATGAAAACCTATGGGAAATTCATATTGCAATCCAGAGCAAATTGTTCTTACACCAGAGCAAGGACTCCCCATAGTTACTCTGGATTGTGCCCTAAGGCTCATTGTCCTACTCACGAGTAAAGGTGTGATATGACTCAGTTCCACTTTCTGTAGGGCTCCATGCATTTGATTTTTGTTTTTTGGCCATAAACTTTAAGAGGAAGGAGATATTTCAAAACTGTTTTTTGCACTGGATTCAGCTGGAAAATACTCATCCAAAAGTATATGACCAGGTGAGGTTAATGCAAAAGATACTATCAGTTTTAGAGATTTAAAAAAAAAATTTGGTCACCCCCCTGAAGGTGGTACTCAGGTCCAGGGCCCCCTAGATTCCCCCTTACAAACACAACTGATAAGCAGTTAAATGCCTTAATTGACATGCCCACCTGACACTTAAATATGTCCCTAAAGTAGTCAAGATATTAGCACTGGCACTATTCCAATAGATATACTTGTTGGATTCAAGCAGTGTACTTTCCAGCCACCTGTGATCATTGACTTGCCCTCTATGTGGTCCTTGTAGTGAGGTATGGTTTTTTAAATTCTGCTTCCTTCCTCTTTTCTTTTCACATGTTCTCTTTCTCTCCAAACAGAAGACAAGATGGACATACCCTGTAGAGCTCCATTGCTCATGGGCCCCATCCTGCTCACAGTTGCATACAAAGGGACCAGCTTTTAGGATTTCCTGTTCCCTGAGTGTTAGAGCCTCTGATCCTAATCAGAAGATGCAAGAATACTATGATTTGCTAGAATCTGCTAGATCATAATAGAATACAAATACTAAAGCATAGTATTTCTTTTGAAACTTTAACCAAGCACCCGCTCTTACTGTGTGTACTTTATTGATTGCAGCTAGCTTGGGTGCTGGGATATTCTTTCACCACTGGGAGGGGGTCTTCCACTGATTATTATTCTGCTTTACTCCCCCTCTTTCCCAGCAAAACTGAACTTTTCTTCTCTCTCTTTGTATACCAGACCCCCCACTGCAATTCTATAATCATAGTTTTATTTCATCCACCATTGCTCTGTTTACAAAGATAAAAAGTTTTTCCAGCCTCAGAATATTTGTCGATAACCGTATTTCTAAGAACATCTGTGGCACGGTTGCAATGCAAATGAATATTTGAATATAGCAGAAAGGCGTTTAGTGCCTGCTATAAACTTTTCCTGTCTCCTCTTCCTTCTCATATAGCCCCTTATTTTGTTACTAACTCTGCTTGAAGCCCACTCCCTATAGAGAAACTGGGGAAAAAAACAGGAAACTACTAACAGTTTCATCAATCAAGCTTCCCTCCAGCCAGCTGCTGGATGCTGTCAGAGATGCAGTGAAGATACCAGCTTGAGGGGCATCTTCCTATTCCAAGATTTATTGCTAAAGTGCCCTTTAAAATACTGTACCATACGACAAAAAAAACCACAAGAAAGGTATATCTTGCCATAATGTGACAGTTGGAAAGCTTTCCTGCATTGTATAATAATACACTACATTGGAAGTTCCTTAGATGTCAATTTTGGCATTCCTTGTTCAATTGAAAGGAGTCACAAAATAGTCCCAGCAGGCTTCCCGTTCCACTCTTTCCTTCTGTTTGCTAACCTATTATTCAAAGGCTGCATAGATATCCATTGCGTTGAAATTTTTACTCATTTGTGATGATTTCCGTGTTAGTTGTACAAGTACGTGGTAGTTGATAAAGTATTGCATGAAGCGAAGCAATAGAAACAGAGGGCATGATCCACCAGGAACCTGTCCTGTATGAGAGAGCTGTAATGAAATTTATGGTTGTAGTGCAAGAACATCATTGTGAACTTGTGAGGCACTCATTTATTACAAGGGTACTAAGCAGAAACAGATGCATTAATTTATGGATGTGCAATATACAAAATATAGATCCACTAGCTCAGGGTCTTTCAACCCCCTTTTCCAAGATCACCTTTTGCCACTAATGATGGAAGCTTTCCATGTTAGGAGGTGGCTGGCCCAACAGTTGGGACTTTGTTCAGCATCTGCCATCCCCCCACATTGGTATCTTTTGAAGGGCCAAGAAGCTCCACAGTCATGCCTTACTTGTTGATGTACCATTGCTTTAGGTACTTCTACTTCTGGTGGGGTCAGATTAGTCAGGGCAATACCATGTGGTCACCATGCAAAGGCTCAGCCATGCTGTGTATTGCCCTAGTGATAGGAATGATATTAGTTGAACTGTATTGGCAAAAAATTTAATTGTGTATTGGCAAAAAATGTAGCTGTGTTGGCAAGAACAAAGCCCCATTCCATGATTCATATCAACATTGACTTAAAAAACAATTATACAACTTATACAGAGCCACGGTGTTTGCCCCTAGGAAGCTCATAAGAAGACTCAAAATCTTTAAAATAAATCTTTTACATAAAGATAAATAAATCTTTTCCATAAAATACTCAACTTGTTTTTTATATAGGTTAAGTATCTATTAGCAGGACTACCTGGGATATGAATATTTCTGGATTTCAGATAAATCTGGATTTTTGAATATACGTAATTCCTTCATTATCTGATGGTTTGTTTTCTGATGATGAACTCATTCAACCATACCTAGAACTCATTCGTTCAATGCATGTTATGTTCTTTCAACATCTCTCTGATGTTCTAAAGGCCAAAGTTTCCTGGTCTTTTCCCATTCTTGAAAATGGGAAATGGGAAAATGGAGTGAATGAAAATCCATTTTCATAAATCGTTGGGTGGCAGCAGGAATTTGCAAGATAAAGGGGGCATTTGCAATTTGCCAGCTAGAAAAGCATTGAAAGCAACATTTATAAACTAAAAAAGATTGGGTTCCACTTTTCCAGTCCCTCACCTATCCTATGGGAGAAATGGTTCATCTTGCTCTTTTCATTGTAACCCATTAGGATGCCTCTTAGGGCACAATCCAAAAGTGCACTTAGAATATAATATTAACCATATCTACTCAGAAGTAAGCCCCTTTGTGTTCAATGGATCTTAATCTCAGGAAAGTGTCTTTAGGATTGCGGCATTAGGCTACCCTATCTATCACTGGGCTGACCCAACTGCAAGATGGGCCACCCTAGTTATTCTGGAAAAGGCTTGGAGCAGCCTAAGGCAACATATTTACATATTTAATTTACATTTCAAATACTAATACATTTACATAAATTTATGTATAAGAATGTATTGGATTACAAGGCTTGCCCAAGAGCCGAATAGACAGGTCTAAAAGCTCAATGAGGGCCGCATCTGGCACCCGAGCATGGGTTTGGAGACCCCTGTGTCCCTAACACTACAAATCATCTCAAGTTGATCATGTTGGAGCCCTATGGATTTTCAGCGGGTTGAAGCATGTGCACTGTTCATGTGCATGTGTAAACTCTTCTACTAAAATCTGTGGAACTCTAGCATGCTTCATTTAGGTGTAATCCTAAAGGAAGCCTTGAAAAATTGCTATTTTGCCTAGCAAAGGTTTCTGTATAGTGTGAAAAAATACAGCTAGGGTTCAACCACCCAACTTAATGAAAGATTTTACATAAGTTGTGGAAGACATGAAAGACATAAAAAAAAGCAGGCCTCCGTCAGTCTTGGAAGACTATGGTATCTATGGCACTGCATACGCTGCATGCGAAGCATGAAAGCCTGGGTTAGATTGTTATGGAGGATAGACTGTTACCCAGCCAGCAAATCCCCCCTCTCCACGCCACTGAATTAGTCCAGTGGAAAGGCAGAGCCAATACGATTGGATCCAGCTGGCGTCACAGAGCTGGGCTAAGGACAGGAGCTCACCCTGTTGCAATACGTATGTCAGCAGCAGAATGGAAAGTCAAATCCATGTTTCCGGCAGCCTTTTGGTGAGACACTTGTTTCTCTCTCACTACTGTATGATAATGCTGCTTTTAAACACATCCATAAAAGTAGCTACAACGCAGAGCCAAGCATGTAGCTTTGAGAGCTCGGAGTGGCTAACAGGAAAACTGCAAAGTTAAACTGATAAAAGCAATGCAAAGTTGAGAGCAGTTCAACAGAGGCAATCAGATGTCTTTTCCTCCTGCTGTGGCCAATACAGGATCCCACCTTTCCCTGCATAATAAAAGGAAGCCACCATTTCCCTCCCTTTAATTGCTTTTGTATAGACAAACTGTATGCCATAAATGTCTAGAGGAAAAATGTGTTATGTCTCTTCTTTCCCCCTCCGGCCCCAATTTGTTTTGTGTACAGCTGGGTGGCGCAGGATATGTACACAGAGTTACAAATGTAAATGCAGCTTCAGAGACCCTAGTAAGCTGTTCTGAATGTAGCCTCTACATCCAACTTTGCTGGCACATCAGACTGAAAAGCGGGGTGACCAGATGCCAAACCCAAAATTCCTGAACCCCAAGGCCAAAATTCCTAATCCTAGGCCAAAATTCCTACCCGCTTAAAAAAATTGCCAAAAATGTATTTTTTTTGTTTTAATAGTTTTTTTTACCATAATTTTTGATAGGAAGGAGATATCTCAAAACTGATTTTTGCATTGGATTCTGCTATTCAATATGAATCCAATGACATATGGCATGATGGGGTACTGTGCACTATTGCGAAGTTTCAAAACGAAGCCAAAATATAGGACAATGAAGCCAAAATGTAGGACACCCAGACAGGAGTCTAAAAATCTGGACAAATCCAGGTTTTTCCAGTCATGTGGTCACCCTGGAACTTCACTGAAAGTCATCACAACTGGCAGAATAGGTGTTGTTTTGAAACTACAGCTGAATTCACTAATGGCCCAGAGTGAAACTGACAAGGGTTATCTCTCAAAGGTATCCTAAGACTACAGTCACCCTTGATCTTTTGCAACAGCTACCATCAGTCAGAGCATAAAGCTAAAACCATGTACTATATACTCAAATTGCCTTGAAAACCTCTTACATCCAGAAAAATATGTACGATTTATTTAAAAATTATCAGGATCTGAAGCCAAATCAAGATCTGAAGCCAAAGAAGGCAATGAGAAAGGCATGTATTCATTAAGTGCAATGGTGGGCGAATTACCTATAACATTTAAACTTGTATTTTTTTATTGGGGATGGGGGTTGGTTTGCTGACCATGGCTGCAATCCTAAACTCCAGTTAGGCTGGCATAAGTCCTGTGCTCACCGGGGGGTGTCACAAAGGTGCCATAAGACACTTTGACACCACTCCTGGGAGAGGGTTAGGGCAGTGCACAGACATATTCTTGCCTCCCTACCTCACCAAGGGAATGGGAAGACCAATGAGTTGTGCCGGCCTAGGTTAGGATCGGACAGTTTGTGAAGCTGAATTTTAGTAAGTCAGCTGTGCTTAAGACGAGGGACAACTTCTGCCAAACAGGCAGGTTTTTCACCTTACTTGGGGTAACACTCGATCTGAGCCACTACAAATGGCAATGCAGATCCGAGCAGCCTGGACTATTGTAGGCTGCCTGGAACGGGGAATAGGCTATGGCAAAAGTCTTGCATCCTGAATCCTACCTCCTGCATCCCGCCTGCTGCCCAAACTCCCTCCCAGAACAAGATCCCTTTTCAAAGTCCGCTCTTTAAGACTGCCCTTCAAAATCCAAAGTGTATTAGCTTTGTACTGATAGATGTGGCTCCCCCATCAATCTACAATAAACCTGCAGGTCTTATAAAGAAGGGGAAAAAAATCTTAGTATGACTCTTAAAATATGAGAGCTAGTAATATTTATTTTGGTTTGTGGTATACAATGGATGATAATGTACTGCTTTAGAGATGTCATCAGTAGGTCAGTTATTTCTGTTAACCTTGTCAGTGTTTCCTTGTTTCTTATTTTGTCTGTATTAGGAAGTGCTCATTTCCCATTATAAGCCACAGTGAGTGCCTTTAAAACGCTTCACTTAGCCTTGCCCTAAGGGGACAATTCTTCCTTGCTTTCTCCAATGCAGATGACTCCTGCTAGTTATTTTTGGGCCTCCGCGCACATGTTAAAGACTGTGTACAAATGTATCCTTTAGGCCACATCCCCAGACAGTCCAAGAGTTTCACACAGAGCTCAGTTCACATATAACAAGCACAGAGGTAAACTCTACCTTAGAAATAAACCGTATTTTAGAAATAAACTGTACTAAAGTATACCTGATGTATAAGATATTGTGGAGAGAGGTTGGTGTGAACCAGGCAGTACATTTATTTCAAGGGTGGTTGGAGGAGAGGAGGAGAGAGGTGCCGTTCATGGGCAGCAGGGATGGATAGGGAGGGTGCGCATCACCTCTCACCTCTGCAAGTTTGGGATTGTTTTCAGTGAATCAGTGGGAAGGGGTGTCCATGTGAGAGGAGAGCTGAAGGCAGTTTTCAAAGGTAATCTACCGTAGTCAGGTAATGTAAGTGTGGGGAAAGGAGGCAGTGGTAGGACCAGTAAGCTGAAGACTCACTGAAGCACTTTCAGAGTCAGGAAGCTAAGTGGGAACAAGCAATGTGAGCAGTGATGGGCTTCAAAGAAATTAAGAACCGGTTCTCTGTCCATCTGGCAGCCACTTTTAAATGGCTATTTTTAAACTTTATATGTACTATCTCTTGTTAAGAACCGGTTCTATAGCGTAGGTGCGAACCTGCTGCTGCCCACCACTGAACGTGAGGCATCATGTTTGTCAGCTTTAAACATCTGTGGCTTTGACGAGGCAGCAGGGCCCAATCCTATCCAATTTTTCAGTTTCAATGCAGCCCTGAGGGAACAAATATTTCATTACCTTGAGGAGGCCTCTGTGATTGCCTTTCATTTCAGGTCTGTGCCCATTGGCATGGCTGCACCATTTGTTACTGGCAGTGGCAATGTGAGGGTGTGTGTCACTAGTTGCAGGGGTGAGCGTGTCACCTCCAGGATGCGCATCACCCCCCAGGACTCTGCATGCTCCAACCTTGGCGCATGCACAGTCAGAGTGCACCTGCTCCTCCTTAGAGCAGAAGAATCTGAGCACTTTGTGTCCAGCATGCATTCCACGGAGTTTCTGGACATGCACACTCGGCGTGGAGTGGTCAGACTGCTCCACTTTGAGAAGGAGCTGCCTGCCCCTTCTTGGAGCAGAGCAGTCTAAGCCTGGGCCATTGATGGAGTGTGAAATCAGCAGCCAACACCAGTAGCACCACCCTGGCACCGCCACTGGTTACTGGGAAGCTGTGGTTACACAGGGGCAAGAAGACACCCTACAATCCAGAGTAACTACGGGAGCATGTAAGAGACATTACGTGCACCCGTAGTTACTGCTCCACCTAGTGAAAACATATGGGAAATTCATACTGCAATCCAGAGTAAATTGTTTTTACACCGGAGCAAGGACTCCCCGTAGTTACTCTGGATTGCGCCCTAAGTGAAGAAGTCTAGAGGAAGGCAAAAAGAAATTCATCTCCTTCAAACCAGGAAATTCTACAGTGAAATATGGGGTCAAGCCAGCTTCGCTTCTAATTGAAGGTGCAACCCTAACCAATTTAGGCCAGCACAACTCACCCATCTCCCTGTTCCCATAGTGGTATGGGGAGGCCAGCAATGTCTGTGTAATGGTTTAATCCCATCCCCCAGTAGTGCTGTACTTACCACACTTTGTGACACCCCCAGGCCATCATGGGATGGGTGCTGGGACTTGTGCCAGCCTAACTAGGGGTTATGATTGTGCTGACAGTGGTGGCTTGAGCTATGTATGGCTGGTAACTGTCCAAGGAGAAGATAAATTGGGAAGTGCTTCCAATCCTGCTGGCACATATGGTCAAAAAGAATTGGAATGTACATGCTGATTTGAATGTTCAGGGGGATAAATGGCTCACTTTTCTGTGTAACTGTTTTGTTTTTAATATAATCCTGCCAGTGTGTGTGCATTATATGAACCTGGAGGGAAAGACTGCTTGTATCAAAGCATCCCTACATCAAACACTTCTTCTGTTTGGAAAGCGAACAGACAATTGCTGTTTTAAACAGTATTAAACTGTTTAATATGCTGGAGCACTTATTTGCACTTTGCTACACTTGTGGGTAGACATACCAGCTTTCTGCTTGAAATAGAAAGTGGGAATATCTCCGAAGAAGTAGCTTTGCTCATGAATTAGCCAGCTTCCCATTTCAGGTGATTGGCTGGGGCATCTTCCAAGGACGGAGAAGTACTGATATTGTGCATGGTTGGAATACAATTGCTGCCAACAGATCTGTGGGAATATTCTGGAACAAAGTTGCAAACAGGAAAGGAGTGGTAGTAAGAGGGGGAGTGCTGATATAGGCAGAGTTTTAGTATCACACTTCTGACAAATGGCCTTGATCCCAGGCTGCATATTTCAGAATCCCTGCACATCTCCAGGAATAGCACAGCAGTAAGTTAGAAGATATGGGGGTGGGCAGATGTGCTTGCCTGCAGGCTGAACCAAGCTGTCTCCCAGAGATAAAATCCAGCAGCACTTTTGGAAAGAAAAGGAAATGAACATGTTCTTTGAGGTAATATCTCTTCACAGCAAAGGCAGGTTTACTGTCCAAGGCTGCGTGTGCTCTATTTCACAAAGAATGAAATAGCATCTGCTTGAACACCAAAGCCAGTAAAGCATTTGGAAATACCTTGAACATGAAAGGTGCTTTATAAAACAATGGTCTTCTATGAGCGTAGAATGTACCATGCATTCCAGCTGTCCCTATCCACAAAGGACTCTCCCTAGTAAAGCAGGCCTCCGTCAGTCTTGAAAGACTATGGTATCATGCTCAGCGCTGCACACACTGCATGCGAAGCACGAAAGCCTGGGTTAGATTGTTATGGAGGATAGACTGTTACCCAAGCAGCAAATCCCCCTCTCCATGCCACTGAATTAGTCCAGTGGAAAGGCAGAGCCAATACGATTGGATCCAGCTGGCGTCGCAGAGCTGGGCTAAGGACAGGAGCTCACCCTGTTTTGTGGGGCCGACCTGGGTCTTGAACCCGGGCCTGCTGGTTAACAGGCACAGTGACTTAACCACTTAAAACACTGTGCCTATTTTATTTCAGTTTTGTCTTGCTGGGAATGCTGGAAATATCTTTTTGAGATGCTGGGAATATCTTTTCTTCTCAAATGTTTACCGTGTACACCAGCATGAACTTGAGTTGTCATAGACATTCCAAATCTGAGTAGTGAATAGATGTTTCTTGATTACAGTTCACATTTACTTATTTATTCATCTATTTACTTTATCTATTTATCTATTTATTGATTTGGTTTGATTTGTATTCCGCACCCAATGTGGTTCATACATAGACACCAGGGTCAGTGTGCTGTTTTCCTCCTGTCCCTCTTCATAACTGCCTCTTCTGGTCATAAATGTTGCCAATTGGCTTTGAGTTGCATCAGTTATATAAAATGTAGAATATAGACTGATTTTGACAGCATTATATGAATCACTCTGATGTACAGGGTGATTCAAAATGAATGGGAAACAAAGAAAAAAAACCCTTTACAGCAATTTAAGGTTGCTTGCCTTTTTGTCCCATTCATTTTGAATCACCCTGTATATTCACAGATCCTATATCCACAGTTATCCACAGATCAGATCTGTGGCGAGCTTGCACATGCCCTTAATGCACCTTTTACAGAGGCAAGCACAGCTCTGCCCCCTTCATCTCAGGAAAGTCCTCTGATCCCTGCAAAGGACTACTCCAATGTCTGCCATGCTCAGAATGAGCTTGGAAGTTAAAATAACACAACTTCTGTGCCTTTCATACCAAAGGTAGAATAGAACAATACTTTGTATTTGGAACTGTTACAAAACACCACTCTAAGAGCACAATCCTAACCATGTCTATTCAGAAGTAAGCCAGATTGTGTTCAATGGGTCTTACTCCCAGGAAAGTGTCTTTAGGATTGCAGCCTATAGATCTAGCCCTTATCAAAATTTCCAGCACTGATAAAACTGCCAACAGGACCTGTGCTGCACTGTGTAGGGGGTCAGGGGAGCAGGCATGGAGCAGGCATGTACCTCCTCAAGGTACATTGTAGCTGCATTGGTGCTTGGAAATTGGATAGGATTGGACCCTTACTGTGCAATCCTAACTCCTGGTTAGGCCAGCACACATCCCATGCTGGTCTGGGGGTATTGCAAACATAATGTAAGACACTTCTGTGTCAATCCTGGGAGCGCTGGGCCAGGTCTGCTGTTCCATTGGACTATTTCGGTGGCATGGAGGGGGGGATTTGCTACTTGGGTAACAGCCTATCCTCCATATCAATCTACCCAGGCCTTCATGCTTCGCCTGCAGCGTTGAGCACGATACCATAGTCTTTCAAGACTGATGGATGCCAAATTGGGCCAGTGCTCAGACAAGCACTAGCCTCAGAGTGCCCTCCAAGAACCCTGGAGGACCCTGGAAATTTGGCCCATGCTCCAAGGGTCAGGGAAAGGGCTCTCTTCCTCTGGAAAATGGGGAGGGAGGAGGGTGCTCCGGGGGGAGGGGGCTTTGGGGCTGCCCAGCAAGGCTTGGTAATGGCTGCCTGGGCAGCCACTGAGTTCCATAGGTTCCATGTACTTGGGCTGCATGTACCTCTGGGGAGAGTGAAAGTGGCACACAGAGGCGTGCACAGCCCGAGTGCAGCCTGGGGATGGATATTCCACCCATCCCTGGGTCGCCCTTCCAGGAGTGCTGCTTCCTGATTAGAGTTGTACGTGGCTGCACTGCCAAGCTATGGAAGTCAGCGGCTGCCCAGGCGGCCATTACCAAGCCTTCCTGGACATCCCCAAAGCCCCCCAAAGCACCCTCCCACCAGGTTCAGCAGCCCTGTCCCAGGCAGGTCTACTCAGCAGGAAGCCCATGAGAGTCTATGGGAGTTAATCCCAGGTAAGGGTGGCCAGGAGGGCAGCCCCAGAGCCCAGTCCCAGGCAGGTTTACTCAGAAGTAAGCCATTAAGTCAATTGAGCTTACTCTTGAATCAGGGAGGGGGTCCTTGCCTATGCAGCCCAGTCCTATCCATGCCTACTCAGAAGTAAGCCCATTAAGTCAATGGAGCTTACTCCTGAGTCGGGGGGTCAGAATCATGCATGTTAAGAGGTTTTCAATTTAAAAAGTGTTGAAATTAAGTACAGGAAAGCAATACGAGTATTTTTGCTTTATTTTAACATATCTTACATTTGTCTTACATTTTTTTCAGGGTGTCTTACATTTTTTAAAACTGGGTAGGAATTTTGGCCTGGAGGACAGAAATTTTGTGGGGCTTGGCAGGGAATTTGGGGTTTGGCATCTGGTCACCCTGGCTGGCCTCCCATGCTACTGCGGGAATGGGGAGATGATTGAGTTTTGCACACCATGCACATTGGTTAGGATTGTGCTCTTAGACTTTGATGATAATTTTTTGGGGGGTGGGGAGGGGAAAAAAGTTTCTGCCCTGTTCATTCAAAGTTCAAAGCTTGCCTTATTCAACTAAGAATTTCTTGTGATCATGAACTGACACCATGTGACTGCATGAGCTTCAAAACAGATACACCAGCATACCATTCAGGGCAGCTTCATGATCTGCTTTAACCTACCACCCACCAGGAGCATAGATTTTGAGAAAGATTTTTTTTCATATTAAAAAAGTATAACCTGAAAAGTTTATAATGTTAATTTGGGGGAGACTAAACATCCCCCCATTATGGTGAGCTTCTGCAAACCAGAATGCATTCAGCCTAAAGTAATGAAACAGCTCACAGCACTGCTAACATGAAATTTCATCTCTCCATTGGGAGAAGGAGAAGGAGAGAGGGAGGGAGAGAGCCATATATATTACTAGCAAAATATACCCATCTTGCGGGAGTAAAATACCCGCCCACGCACCATCCCCATGCGCACCAACCCCCAGGTGCATCAACCTCCCAGGTGCACTGACCCCCATGTGCTTCACTCTCCCATGCGCACCAACCCCCCCATGCGCACAAGCCCCCCCATGCACACAAACCCCCCCATGAGCCCCCATGTGCACCAAGCCACCATGCACACCAACTCCCCATGTGCACCAACCCCCCATGTGCATCACCTTCCCATGCACAAAATCCTCATGTGCACCAACCCCCCTGCACACCAAGCCCCCCTGCACATCACCTTCCCATGAGCATCACCCTCCCATGTGCACCAACCCTACATGTGCACCAACCTCCCATGTGCACCAACCTCCATGTGCAACACTCCCCAGTGTGCACCCTCCCTCCCAGTGTATCAGGCACTAGGCACCAAATTGGCTAGATGTTGATCAGTCAGTCTTCAATGTTAAGAGTAGGACAAAATACTGTAAATACTGTAGATAGATAGATAGATAGATAGATAGATAGATAGATAGATAGATAGATAGATAGATAGATAGATAGATAGAAAAACACCTCCTTTTTCAGCCCCTTAACGGTTAAATTTCTCAACCTCAATTCTTGGTGGGTGCTCATGTATCATAAGGAATAGCCTCCCCAAATTTCATGCTCTTGGGTCCAGGGGTTGGGGCAGGGCTTGTCTCAGTCAGGGATTCTTCAATGCAAAGTATAAGGAGGAAAACACATTTTCACCCCCCTCACCTTTTCACCCCCTTCCAGTTGGAATTTCCAAAAACCAGTTCTTAGTGGGTGCCTCCATCACAGAAAGGACACCATTCCCAAATTTCATGCTTCTAGGCCCAATGGTTTTGGCTGGGCGTTGATGTGTCAGTGAGTGAGTGAGTCAGACAAACAGACGGACAGACAGTGACTTTTCAATTATATATACGTACATAGATTTGCCTAGAGTATTTGCCAAGAGTATTTGCCAAGGTTACTTTGCTTCAAAAGTTCATGCACAATTGCTTGGAGTTATGGCAAAGTCTTGCTCAGTTCAGCCTTTGAAAGCCTGGCTAAGACTAAGGCTGCAATCCAGAGTAACTACGGGAACTTTTACACTGACGTAGTTATGGTTCCACCTATGGGAAACCTATGGGAAATGCATAGAGCAATCCAGAGTAAGTGCCTCTTACGTCTTCCCATAGTTACTCTGGATTGTAGGGAAAGTATGCCACTATGGTTTTCATTTCTAGCTGAAAGCAATATCTCTATCAGGAAAATGCCGGCTCAGCAAAGCATTTCTTAAAGTCCAGAAGCACCTGTACGCCATCATTAATTGGGTGGCAAATGGCTGTGATTTTTACAAAGTTTTGCAAATTAATCTCATCAACCTGATGAACTTGCAGGTTGTAGTGGTTTGTGGACCTTCAAGCATGGAAGGGCTGCTCCTATTTCCGCCATCTTCTTCCCCCCTCCATCAGAATGCAAACTCTAATGTATAGCATTTCAAGCTAATAATTGGGTACGTCTTTTTGTTGGGCAATATGAAAGTGGAACAACACTCTCAGAAGTTGTCGCTTTTAATGAGCCGGGCTTGTATTATGAAGAATCCCATTCCTTTTCAAAAATTTTTATAAGTCTTTCATGTTATCCTGGAAATTGGTACAGTATACAGTTTGCTTATTTTTGAATCAGAACAAAGAAAGCCAAAAGAAAATTTGCACTACGTTAAACTTCAAAGGTAGAATAAGATGATGGGAACCCTTAATCATGATTTTTTAAAAAAATCATTTAATAACAGGGCTTAATCTGGGGCTCAGTTCCAAAAACTAATTTGGACCAGGATGTTATGTGTTCAAATGCTTGAAGCAAAGTGGGAAGATCTCAAAGCAGGAAACTCCCAGCTTAACCCTAGTCACAGGATTACCATAAGGTTAAAATAGGGCAGGCAAGAAGTCCCTTGGAGGGAGGGCAGAATATAAAGCATAAGAAATAAAATATATATCTGTAGCTCAGCCTTTGATAATATGATATGAGATGTCTATTCTACTGCATCTATTGAGCAGTAATTCTCTCCTCAGGTAATTTAGTACACCTGAAAGGAGTCTCCTTGTCCAAACTGTATTAAGATCCTTACCAATTCAAGGTCCACTGAAGGACACCTATGGACCAGTGGTTCTTGAGCATTTCAATTCAGGACCCCCTTCTGATAATATCAGTCTGTCCAGGATCACCCACCCCTCAAAGTAATGTCATGGCTGGAAGTGACATTGAAAAGGAAGTGGTATCACTGCGGTGCCAGTGTGTCCATGTCTACTTGGAAGTTAAGTCCCTTTGTATTCAATGAGACTTACTCCCAGGAAAGTAACCTGAGTTCCCATTCTAAGATGGTGGCACCCAGTGCCAGATTTCAAGATGGCATCTCCCAGCTTTTCACAACCCCCCTGAAAATAAAGTTGCGACTGGACCAAGGTAGTCTTGATCCCCACTTTGAGAGTCACTGATGTAGCCTTTAAGGGGCAGTACTTATCTCTGTTTCAAAGGCTGAGAGCCAGAACTGTCCAAAGACGCTTCTGTGACTATGTGGCCGGCATGATCCACCTTCCTGCATGGTCCACTTCAGATCTTTATGTGCTATTCTCCTTCCATCAGGGGGTCTGGCAACTTTCTGTCCTCTATCCAGCCTCGCACAACTGCTGCTTTACAACTTTAAGTTGGACCCATATGATTGAGATGACATGCCAAGAACCTGATCTCCTCCTCCTCCCCCTCCCCATTTACTGCTCATTTACTCCTAAAAAAGAGGAAATGTGACTATGAGCACAATCCTAATCATGTCTACTCTAAAGTAAGCCCCATTGTGATCAATGGTTCTTACTCTCAGGAAAGTGTCTTTAGGATTGCAGCATATACTTGCCAGATAACTAATGTGGAATATTCATCTGAAAATTTCAGCATTCTTGAGTTTTCTTTTACCCAGTGGTTACACAAGGTAGTAGTAGGTAGGAGGGAAGATTCTGCTATCAGCCTCCTCTGGCACAAACTCCTCTGGCAAGTTTTTCTTCCTCTCTTGCAACATTAGAATGAGGGATCTGACTGGCTGCTGGGAGATTTAGGCCAGCCAAAAGGAGGTAATTCTTCACACAAGGGCATAATTAATCTCTGTGGCATTTGGTGCCCAAGATGTGGGGATGGCCTAGATGACTTTTAAAAGGTTAGAGACAAATTCATGGAAGCAATGTTGTAGCTATTGATCATGTAACTTGATCAAGTATTGATCAAGTGCAAAGTTCAAAAGGTTGCCCCAGAAGTCATGTCACAGCCAGAAGTGACATGGGTATTTTGGAAGTCCCTGGGTATTTTAAAAAAAATTGGGGAAAACCTGCCTCCTCCTCCTCAGCAGTTCACCACCCATTTGCTCTTTTAGTGGAATAGCTAAAGCACATATTTTCTATCTGGAATTGAAGAAGATTTTGGGCACAATCCAGAGTAACTACAGGGAGTCCTTGCTCTGGTGTAAGAACAATTTTTTCTGGATTGCAATATGAATTTCCCATAGGTTTTCACTAGGGGGTGCAGTAACTACGGGTACATGTAATGTCTCTTATGTGCTCCTGTAGTTACTCTGGATTGTAGGGTTTGTTGCCCCTCATCCTCCACGACAACAGAATCAAATTTTAGGGCACAATCCAGAGTAACTACAGGAGCAAGTAAGAGACATTATGTGCACCCTTAATTACTGCACCACCTAGTGAAAGCCTATGGGAAATTCATATTGCAATCCAGAGTAACTTGTTCTTACTCCTCAGCAAGGACTCCCCATAGTTATTATGGATTTTACCCTAAGTAAAATAATGAAAATTGTATCCCTTTTTGGTTAGAGAAACTGTGCTGGGGCAAAGAGGAATGATTGTTCTTTCCCAGCTAAACATAAGTGGAGCATCACTTATACCCAGTTAGCTTGGGTAACTGTATTATGATATATCGGGTAACTGTATTATTATTATTATTATTATTATTATTATTATTATTATTATTATTATTATTATTATTATATTTTCCAAATATATATATGAAAATGAGAGCTGATTCATATTAACATCTCATTAGTTCCATACAGTTTCCAAATTACATCTCTTTGGCTCTCAGAACAATCAGTATCATGGGAAAGTTTTGAGTTAAGTTTTTGTTCCATAGGCTTTTGTGTTTTCATCTTCTGATTAACTGGCCATAATGTTTGATAGAATTTAGATATTCCAGTGCAGTTTGTTTCATTGCATTCTGCATTAAATGACCTTCCCAACGATATGTAACATGATGGTATTATTATTCATATTCACACCGTTTTTCACAATTTTAGCCACTTGTGTCAAGCCCAGCTTATAGCTCCCTAAAGCTTGTAGCCTGATGCAACTGTACCTCATGCACTTCCCTTGCTACTCCACTGCATGGAAGACAAATCAGTGTGGTTCTGAATACCAGTAGCATGAGAGCAGAAATCTTTCTGGCTGATGGACCTGCCAGTGATAGCTGGTGGGTCACTATGAGAAACAGGATCTTAGACTACAATCCAGAGTAACTACGGGATCATATAAGACATTATGTGCACCCGTAGTTACTGCATCACCTAGTGAAAACCTATGGGAAACTCATATTGCAATCCTGAGTAACTTGTTCTTACTCCAGAGCAAGTACTCCCCATAGTTACTCTGGATTGTGCCCTTCGTCTTATCCAGCAGCATTCTTAATCAGTTAGGTTATATAGTTTTAAGATTATAAAATCATAAAATCATAGATTTGGAAGGGACCTAGTTGGTCATCTAGTCCAACTCCCTGCCTGCAATAGGAAATCTTCCTACAGCATCCCCGACAGGTGCTTGTCGAGCCTCTGCTTGAAGATCTCCAGTGAGGGAGAGTCCACCACCTCCCTTGGCAATCTGTTCCACTGCCGAATCGCCTCCACCGTCAGGAAGTTTTTCCGGATATCCAACTGGAATCTCCTTTCTTGCAGTTTCTACCCATTGGTTCTAGCTCTGCCTTCAGAGGCAGCTAAGAACAAATGAGCCCCTTCCTTCCTATGACAGCCCTTCAGGGTATCTGAAGAGGGCAATCATGTCTCCTCTCAGCCTTCTCTTCTCCAAGCTGAACATCCCAAGTTCCCCCAACCTTTCCTCATAGGGCTTCCCTTCCATCCCACTGATCATTCTTGTCACTCTCCTCTGGACTTGCTCCAGTTTGGCTACATCTTTCTTAAAGGGAGGTGCCCAGAACTGAACACAGTACTCAAGGTGAGGTCTGACCAATGCTGAATAAAGAGGAACTAGAACTTCTCGCGACTTGGAAGCTACAGACCGCTTAATGCAGCCTAAAATGGCATTTGACTTCTTTGCAGACACATCACACTGCTGACTCATGTTCAGCTTGTGATCCACGGCGACTCCAAAATCCCATTCTGTTGCAACTCAAGTGAAAATGAAAAATTAAAAAATGGTTTTTAAGAAGACAAATAGCAGCTATTGTATCACAGATGAGTACAATCCTAACCATGTCTACTCAGAAGTAAGCCCCATTGTGTTCAATGGGTCTTACTCCCAGGAAAGTGTCGTCAGGATTGCAGCCCGAATCACATGAGTTGATCAGCTTCATACTGCTATTCTTTCTCACGAAAGGAAAACCTCCTGTATATTTTGACCTTTGAAAGGAACAGTTTACCTTTCGCATAAAGATCTACTTGTTCCCCTTTTCTTTATATGAACTTTGATGAACTTTTGTTGGCAAAATTGAAGTGTACTTGCTTGAACTATTGCCCTCTCAGTCAGAAATAATGTAAAACACGTTGCTTAATCACAAGTACAGTTCAACTTTGCAAGCCAAAATGGATCAAATTGTGCAAACGGGTTCAACAGCCTGCTTGTTAATTAATGAATATGTTCAGCCAGTTCAGAGCTGGATCTTAAATTCACCAACCATCCACCAGCCATCAATTTTGTAGTTGTCATGGCTTGTTGACTGAGACAAGCTGGTGTCCCTTTCCAGGAAATGATGACTCCTAGGAAACTTCTTATATCATCTATAGTGGCCATTTTTGTCTGGAATGTTGTAGAACAATGAAGGAGAAGCCTTGGTGGGGATTCAGACAAACATCTTCCACATGTAGAGCCAAAACATGGTGGGAGAAGATGGTGCCCACCGCCCCCAATGCTCATGCAGGCAACATCATGTTGGAAAATGAACCTACATCAACACAGCAAAGGCTCTCCATGCTCTGGGAATCTCTGTCACAAAGCATTCTTGATGTGTGTGATTGAGTTGTACATGTGTATGTGTATATGTATGTGTACAGGTATGTCTACTGAATGCACATCTGTGGGCATGTAAACCTTAGGGTGGGGCCAGACAGCCGCAGTGCCCTGTCCTTCTTTCATGTATTTCCTGAAGATGTGGAACTTGGAAGGAACTTGTATGATGGAAACTTCAGTTATTGTTGGTTCCCCTCCTCAGCCCAAGGTGACCACATGTTCTCTTTTTCCAGGATGTGTCCTCTTTTTGATTCTTGTGTTGTGGAAAAAAAAACTTCCATCCTCTTTTTCCATGTGAAAAGGCAGCATATAGCCTTCTTATAATAAATACATGTAATATATGTACATTACATTATATGTAATGTAATATTACATTATATGTAATATATGATTTAATAGGTTTAAATTTAACCCTTAGAATCCCAGACAGGTGGATTCCACCTGCACTTGTAATTTATGCAAATTGGGTATTTTTAGATGGTATTCCATAAGCAATATAGTGTTTAAATTAACCACATTAAATTAATATATATTAGTTTTTTTAGCTTTTATTTTGTCATGTCCTAAATTTTTCTTGGGTGTCTTTCATTTTGGAGGACCTTGTCTACTTTATTTGGTTATGACATGGGCCTGTATCCTAAAGTGAAATTAAGCCCTTGCTCTGGAGCAGTTCAGATGACTTTCCATAACACTAGAGGGTGATGTAACTGCGTGGACCCATAACTGCTATGGATTTTGACCATGGTCACCTTGCTCTGCCCCAAGATGGGTCTGATGTTTATACAGAGGATAAGAAACATTTCTCTAGCAACCATCTGCAAAATTGCAGCAAAATTCATGAGAAGTACCCTTGTGCATATCCCACTGTGCACATGGGAGCTCATGCAACACTTCCATTCACTATGCAGGAAAATGTTCTGCAGACTGTACCTTTGAGACACTTTCAAGTCTTGACAAGGATCTGTCCCATTTTGAAGAAACAGGCAGGCCAAGGAAAATTTCACATGGTGCTTAAGATGCCACAAGTCATCAGCCTCATCCACTTGCTCAAGTTTTCCCCTGATCCACATATAAATGAAACATATGTAACATTTATAGCAACATTTTCAGCCCCTCATTGTATGGTAAAGCATAAAACAGATGTGGGGCTCTCTGGCTGCCATCTGCTGGATCTGATGTGAACTGTCCACATGCCTCTAAATCCCTGTTCTCTTGTTCATTCCAAAAAAACCCAATCCCTATTGTATTCTTGTAATATTGCCTCAGTTCCTAAGAGGGATTCTAAAGTGAGCAAATATTTTTTTCTCAGAGCTTTATCACCTGATCATTTCTATATGCTCTTTAGCTCAGATGTAGGGTGACCAGATGTCATAACTGCAAAAGAGGCCACCGAAAATGTAGGACACCAAAGAAAAATGCAGGATATGACAAAAACACTCAGGTATATTGCATATATATTGTTTAACACTCATATGGCTGCAGTCCTAACCTCCAATTAGGCCAGCCTAATCATAAATCCCATACTGACTTGGGGGTGTCACAAAATCATAAATCCCATGCTGACCTGGGGGTGTCCTAACCTCCAGTTAGGCCAGCCTAATCATAAGTGCCATACTGACCTGGGGGTGTCACAAAAATGGTGTAAGACACTACTACGCCACTCCTGGGGGAGGGTTAAATTAGGGCACAGGCATGTGCTTGCCTCACTACATCATCACATGGCACTTCTGTTACACCCCCAAACCAGACAGGACTTGTTTTGGGACTTATGCCTGCCTAACTAGCAATTAGGATTGCAGCCACGGACATCCTGCTCAGATGTGAAAATAGGAGATGGTCTTTCTCCACATAATGGGCACCCAACAATTGTACCTCAAAGTGCTTTATGGGTTCAGGTAACAATAAAAAGGGTTTCAGCAATCTTCAGAAAGTTCCAAGAAACTAATATGAAGGGAACAGAAATCAAGTTCCTGGCAGAGTGGATTTGAAATTACAACAGTTATTGCATTGATGAGACAAAAGTTATAAACAAGACAAAAACATATGACCACAGGAAATAATACTGAGATGTTGAGTCAGTTATTCAGTGTTCATTCATTAAGAATGAATGTCTGAAAATTATTGGGTACGTGCCCTTCTAGTTTGCTGGGTGCAGCAGAATACTGTAGTTTAAACAGAGTGCTGATTTAATTATGGTGAGGTCAGTAATTCTGCTAATGAGAGAGGTATAGAGCTGTGCCTTTCGAGGTGTAAATGCTGTTTTACTACTTTGAACGCCCTCTGATTGTACATTTCCATAAGGTCTGCCAAAAAAGAAAAAATGCTGAACTGATGAAAGTGCAAGTGAAAAGTGATGCACCCTGAATGTCTAAATTAAAGGCAGGACATTTTTCCTTGCCCCATAAAGTCTGCTACAAGTTGGAACAAAGCAATGGCTTAAAATGCACGCACTTGCCATTTTTCCTCCCAGTAATAAAAAATGTACCAAATTCATTATTGATTATCTAATTATTTAATGATGTTGCAGATGTAAATAATTACTGAAAGTTCGCTCTCCCCTTTCAACCAATAAATTCTCATGGGGGCAAGGAGAGAAACCTATTTAAATTACTGCTGAGATTCTCATCATACTTCTGAAAAGTATGCCCCCCGTTATTGGTCTCCCCCTCTTTTCAAACTAGTGTTTCATAATGACAGCAATTCTGGGCACAATCCAGAGTAACTAAGGGGAGTCCTTCCTCCGATGGAACAATTTACTCTGGATTGCAATATGATGGTTTTCACTAATGGTGCCATAACTACATCAATGTAAACGTCTCTTGCATGTTCCTGTAGTTACTCTGGATTGTAGGGTATGTTAGACTATAAGTCTATCACGCATGTAAAGTTTTTTTTTACTCTGCTACAGAATAAATACTGAAGTCAACGAAGATCAGAGCACTTTGTGATTGGGATCAATGGCAAAAGAAGGGCTTGGAGAGAATCTGGAGGAGCTGGAAGGAAAATACATTAATTTTGCAGCTTCATTAAAGAAGGAAAAGTCTCTTAGGGCACAATCCTAACTGCAATATGGGCCAGTGCAAGTCCCGGCGCTAGTCAAAAGGGTTGTATATATGCCAGAAAGCATACTTGCACTTCTGTGTGAGTCAGTTGGACAATTCAGGTGTGTGCCAGCCAGCCAGTGTCTGTGCTGATAGGATCAAGTAAATACAGGCTTCTAATTTAGCCGGAATTGGCCAGACATGTCCGTTTTATTCTTATAGGATCAGACCGTCTGATCCAATAAGGAATTGTCTGGGCAATTGGGGGTTGGGAGGGTACTTGCGGGCGAGACTTTCAGCTGCCCGGCCAGCAGCCATTTTTTAAATGTACTTCCTGTGCATGCGCAAAGGTCCTATTTTGGAAGAGGTGTGCCAGGCGTGGGAGGAGCATCTGCTCCAGCCTGTGTGTGCCTCCACTGCCTCTCCATCAGTCTGCAGCCTGGACCAGGAGTTTGGCTGCCCAGTGCCAGCGGAGAGCAGAGGCTGTGGCTGCCACTGCCCACCTGGTATAGGAAGTTGCAATCAGTTATAGGGCAACCATGCCAGCTTGCCACCCTCTTTTAGCAGCCACTGGAGGCAATACGTTTAACTGGCTTTATGGCTAGGAGAGCCATACACATGACTTCCTAATTCATTTTTTCCTCATACAAAGATAATTCTTTAATTAAGATTCAGTGTTATATTAGTCAATTTAATATAACAATTATTTGTGTCAATGAGACAAACAGGTGTTCTAATGAACAACCATGGCTTCTAACTTAATGTAGTCCTTTATTAAATTAATCCACTGTACTCTTTTATCTCCATTAATTCCTCTGTGTCGTATTTTTCTATTAATTTCCAGTAATTGTAGCAATAAAGTTGACATGCTGAATATTATATGATGGGTGATTTTACATTGCTCCAACTGCCTTTTTATAATATAATTATTAGTGTCTTCATAACTGTGAATCATTAAAGTAATAGGATTTTAAAACAGCTATCCGTTGATTTCTCTTGCCTAAAACATGGGATGTTTCTCTGTGTTAATAAATTGGGCGTGCATACTTTCATTTCTAAAGTATGTATGAAGGGTAAAATAGAAAGATTTCTCCTTTCATCTTGAAGAAATGTTATTTGACACACATAATGTGAATTGGGACTGTTCTTTTTATGTCACACATGCAAATATACAAGAAAGGACATTTTTTCCATACGGTCTGGCACTCTTAGCTTCTTCTTGTAGACCACTGCACTGAATAGTGTAGTACAACATTCATCAAATTGTAGTTCAGGACCCACTATGTGAGCCATGAGCCAATTTCAGGTGGGTCACATAGCATCCAGCTCAGCAGACATTGAAAATAGCTGAAAATACAGGATACAGAGCTATTGGTCAGGGCAGGCTTCTGGTGGGAAAGAGAATGATGCTTTGCCCTGAATAGATGAAAGATGGGATGCTTGAAAGAGAGGAGCGCTGTGTGTTTGGAGAAGGAGCCAAGTCTGCATTCTGCTTGGACGACAGAACTGGAATGTTTGAATTCAGAGCTATGCAAACATACAAGTGCTCATACAAGTGCTCTCTGTATGTGTGCGTGTGATGTTGCATTTTATATTGCTACTCTTCATGGTCAATCCTGTAGAGTATTTTATTGCATGATAGCAGACATCATTATTGTATTTATACAATGCTGGGAATACCTTTTATTCCAGTTCTTTTTCCCCCTTATAGTTCTGAGCAGTATATTTCCAAACCATTATGTGAGGCCTAGCCACTTTGAATTGCACCAATCTGTGCACTTATTGAGTAAATATAAAAAGCAAAGACCAGAACTCTCATATCTAAATTTATTTGTGTTACCTCAGAAAGCTTTCACATGCTTAGTCTGGGCAGCAAATCAAGACAGACACTCATTTTTGTATCTCGTGTCTCCACCAGCTGATATAAGGGAATTCATTCGACTTGATGAAAGATAAAACTATTGGTGCAGAGATTAATGAAGATCTCCAGCTGCTTTATGGCCATGGAATCTTAATGATCAGTCTAGGACTGGACAAAGGGCTTACACCGTGTCACAAACCTAGGACATTAATTTACTACAAAAGCTCAGGCCCAAATGAGTCATCCCATAAACAAAAAAATAATTATATAGTTCAGTATGACACAAAAATAATTCAGCAGAGAACTTACAACTGGCATTGCTTGGCTAATCACAAGGATATAGTGATGTGTGGCCAGAAAAGGGGACAACGCCTGGATAGCTGGAACAAGAACTCTTTTATTATTGCTATCCTAAGTATGTTTTATTGGAAGAAAGCTTTACAGAATTAAGCATAGTTTGACTTGAGCATAAACTGGACTAACCCCCAAATCCAGAGTAACTACGGGAGCATGTAAGAGACTTTACATGCACCTGTAGTTATTGCACTACCTTGTGAAAACCTATGGGTACGGTAATTCATATTGGAATTCAGAGTAAGTTGTTCTTACACTGGAGCAAGGAGTCCCTGTTGTTATTCTGGATTTTGCCCTAACTGATATCCAGCTCTGTGATTCTATGAACTGGATAACTACTGTAGTTCATTTAAAAGACACTTTCCTGGGAGTAAGACCCAGTGAACTCAGTGGAACTTACTTTTGAGTAGACATGGTTAGGATTGCAGCATTATTGTCTTAATAAATCCCACAGAATGGGAAACTGCCAATGGATGGATGACGGTAACAGGATTAATGTCAGAAAAGAAAGGCTGCAGATCACCCACCAACCAGAGCTTAGAGAATTATCACCTGAGGATCTGAACTGAAGGAATGCTCTCAGAGATGATGGGTAAGTAGGACAGGAGGGCAACAGAGACCCTTTTGGGCAGGGTCTTGGGGCCAAAATGAGACAGGGAAGAGGCCACACAACCATCAGAGGAAGGGGGTTCACACCTCTTCCTCTCCAAAAATGGCTCCAGGATTGCTTTCTGGCCAGTGCTGGCCTTACAATCACGAGGCTCACCTTCCTGCCTTGCTTTCATCATGGACCCCTCCATCTTATCCTCATGGCCTAAGTAGCATTGCCACCATATTTCCAGACTCCCCAACTCAAAAGGGCAGGGTCTAGCTTCCCCCCTTTCCCTCATCGGGTATGTTCCTCCATTGGCCCCCAACAAGGAGCAAGAAGTGGAGGTGACTCCACCACTGTGCTTCTGCAACAGTTGGGTGCTGGTGTTTCCTCCCAAGATGGAAAGGGGGGTTCTGAGGCCCAGTTCCTAACAGGCCATTGACTGGTACCCCAGTTGTATTTTGTTCTTAACATATTTTTGTGTTTTTTTAAGTGGGAAAAATCTTTTTAGACCATTCTGCTGGGGTGATTGAAAAGTAACTCCCTATTTTAACATACTGTACTTATAAATTACAGTATAGGGAGTAACTTTTCAATCACCCTGTATATGAACATCGTAGATCCTGGTTAGTGAAGTTACAGATTCATAACTGACCTGATTCCTTGGTGTCCTCTCTAAGTCTTGTCAGATTAATCCACAGTCATAAAGGACTCACCTCATGTCAAAAATTTGCCTAGATGTAAATAAATAGATTCTGGCCTTGATAAAGCCTTCACACAGATAAATTCTGGCCTTGATAAAGCTTTCACACAGACTATGGAATATCATCCTCTTGGACATTACATTAAAAGGACCTAAAGGAAAGTTTGTGGTATGACAAGGGCTCAGCGCAGACAATAGAATTAAATAGCATGACAAGTTGCATATATTTCTTAGGTTCTTGACATTTATTTAACAACATTTGTGCTATAGTTGAATTAAATCACAGGCAACGATGGGCTGTCAAGAGCGCGGTCTGCAATTACCACTGAATAGCTGCCTCTACAGCTACCTTCTGCTCCTTTTGAGATGATGGAAGTAGTTACCTTCGCTCTGTTATATAATTATCAGACTCCTAATTCTTTTATGGGCAGTAATATGTCTTTAGGCCATTCCCTATCCATAGCTGCAGCTCTAATTGAGTTTACCAAGGAAGTGAATTATGGTGTTGTCAATGAGAAATCTGACATTCCAATTTTTCAGCACCTCAAACAACTAGTCATGCAATCAGCTGGAATATCTGACACAGTATGGGAGGAAATTGTGCTACATGTCAGTTCATCTATCTCACATCCATGCTTATACAAAATATATATTTCCCCCTTACATCATGTTTATTTTATTTCTTGCCTTGATTAGCATCAGTCATTCTTAGATTTATTGTGCTACGATAACAGCATGGTCAAATGCCACATCTATTCATTGGGCCGGGTGCATTTTCACCACCAAAAGTAGTGTATTGAGTCCCTACTGACTATCCCTACAAACCAGAGTAACTATGGGAGCACATAAGAGACATTACGTGCATCCGTAGTTACTGCACCACCTAGTGAAAACCTATGGGAAATTCATATTGCAATCCAGAGTAAATTGTTCTTACAGCAGAGCAAGGACTCCCCGTAGTTACTCTGGATTGTGCCCTATGACTCTGAACAGGACCTACTGACAGGGTGTCAGTGAGGATGACTGAAGACTGGTTAGGCCCATCAAATATTCCAGACAGCATTTGTTCTTCAGCCAAATCTCCACGGCTAATTTGCACATTATGGCTGCTATGCAAAAACTGCTTCAAATCCCTGTCAGCTGTTAAACTAGCACCTTGGAGTGTACCCAGAACATGGCACTAGGCACTGCAACCTCCAAAATATTGTGTAATGCTCATTGAGGGCACAAGCCTAACCAGTTCAGTCCGTGTGCGAAGACTTGTGCTAGCCTACCTGGGTGTTAGGATTCCAGCTCCAGTGACACCTTAATTGAAACAACCACTCCACCTACTGCCACCCAACTCATTGCTCATTTTGTGGCCAAGCAACCTGGCACCGGCAAGCCTGTCATGGGCTCATCTTTCATGAGTGCCAATTTCTTTTGGGGTGACCATGAGCTAATGACCCATGTGAAACATGTGCCATGTGTCCTCTTTTCCCAGGTCGTGTCCTCTTTTCTAGTCTTATGTCCTGGAAAAAAAATCGTCATTTCCCTCCTTTTCCTTGTTAGCAGGTAGCACATAGTGATCTTCTAATTAATAAATTGTATGCAATTAATTATATATAATAGTTCAAAATATAATAATAAGTATAGTGTTTTTAGCTTCTATGTCTTACATTTTTCTTGGGTGTCCTACAGTTTAGGGGCCCTTGTCCTCTTTCTGTGGTTATGACATCTGGTCACCCCGTGTACGTTTGGAAGGGCACTTGCTTGTGTTACAGTGTAATCCTAAGCATGTCTACTCAGTGTAATCCCAAGCATGTCTACTCAGAAGTAAACTCCATTGTGTACAATGTTACTTACTCCCAGGAAAGTGTGGTTAGGACTGCAGTTATACTGAACAATGGTGGTAACAAATTATTTCTACAAAGGAGAATTTTAAAACTTAGAATGTTCTAAACTTAGAATGGAACATTGCGGCTTATTAACAATTAAACAGCACAGTTGAAATAGGAACTCAGTTATGTGTATAACAGAAGGCAAATATCTTTGATAACTATTGGGATGGAGGTGGGCACTCAGGATAAAATTCTCTTTAAAATAAACACCTGGATAATGGCATGAATGACAACCTATTCAGAAACAGCAGATCTTGCCTAAGGCTACAAACACGGCTTGAGTAGAATAAAATTGGAGTAATCTTCTTGGTCATTAATGTTCTAATTATGCATTTCATTATGTAAAGTTTTATTGCTGAGGAATTCATTAATAACAATTAGTCTGCCACCCACTTCTAATTTCTATGCACCTGTACCTAATTACAGTGCTTCTGTATCAATATTGGAAAAACGTTTAACCCTTTTTGTGTACTGTAGCCACAGGCAACATCTCAAGAATATTCAGCATGCACAAATTCCACAGACAACCATGGAGCCTTAGGGTGCAATCCAGAGTAAGTATGGGGAGTCCTTGCTCCGGAGTAAGAACAATTTACTCTGGATTGCAAAATGAATTTCCCATAGGTTTTGACTATGTGGTGCAGTAACTACGGATGCACATAATAGCTCTTACGTGCTCCCGTAGTTACTCTGGATTGTAGGGTTAGTGGATTTTACTTTCTGGGGATTTCTCTACTTTAATGACTACACCAAGAAGGACATGGTAGTCTTTCCTAGGGTAGCCCAATGGATGGGCAGCCCAATCTTATTTAAATAATTGAGGTTGGAATCCTAATGCCCAATTGTAACAAGTTGTGGCACTAGCACTGTGATGGCATGAGGGTATTGCAAAAGTGCCATAAGGAACTTCTGCACCACTCCTGGGGCTGGGGGGGTTAGGATAGTGTATGCGCCAGACATGCACCAGTTTCTCGACCTCATTGGGAATAGGAGAGAAACGTGACTTGTGCTGGCCTAAATTTAAGCCATATTCCCTGTCCTACTGTGGCATAGGGAGACAGATACATGTCTGTGCACTGGCCTAACCGCTCCCCTAGGAGTGGTGCAGAAGTGTCTTCCACCTCTTTTGTGACACCCAGGCCAGTATGGGTCATGAGCTGGCCTAACTGGGAGTTAGGATTGCAGCTGTAATCGTAACCCTTCAGTTAGGCCAGCATAAGTCCTAGCCAGTCCCAGCACAAGTCTGTACACAGGAACGCGTCTTAACCTTTATGTTCACTTCTAATCACTGCACTACCCATAGAAACACACACACAAACACAAACATATTATAATGTATATAAATCATGTCAAGCACATATCAAAAATAAACCAGTATGATATGTGATATGAAACCATTGTGATATGAAAAGAAATCAAATCAAATATTGAAAGTTTGGTGAAATGAATATTTTCTGTCCCCCCAATAAGATACATACTTCTTTTGGGGAGGAAGAGAACTTTCCCCCAGTAAGCTCATAGAAAGTGAAAAAAGCAAGTTAGGGCAGTAATGTATATCGAACAGAAAATGTTTAGATTACTTACAAATGTGTATATCTACCCAGTCAGAGCAAAATGCGTGCAAATAAATGGGATATAAATGGTCCACTGAGCCCCAGGGGAAATAATATGTGAAAGAAGTACTGAAGGTATAAGCCAGTATAAAATATTCATAAGAACACTGAGTAAAGCTCAAAGAAAACCTTGTGAAGGCGAAGGAAACTGTGCTTTGAAGAAATGTCTATGTTATTATGGGGTTATGTGGCACAGTAGATTAATATACCAGGCTGTCACTTCTGTGAACCTGGCTTTAAATCTAGCTCTTAAAAAACTGCCTTGTGCTCCTGTGAATTCCTAGCAAACTCTTCTGTGCAGGGGGATGGGAAAAGCAAAAAAAGTTGGGCAAATGTCTATGTATGAGGAATCCACGCATGGTTTTTCATAAGCAAAAGGGCACTTCAGAAAAATTATAATGGGGAGTGAGAAAAAAAAAACAAAAAAACCTGTAAAATGGTGTGAAATTTACTCAGGGTCCATTTATATATAAAGAAACCGCTAGCACACTTTCTCGCAGTGAACAGATTGCTTGTCAGTAAATGAGTTTTCATATACAACACCATGGCAACCTTGGCCATGGTAAATTGCGCCACAAACAGTGGCTCTGAAGTGTTCTTCATTTGAGGATTGAATCACATATCCTTCCTTGCTGCATGAGCCTAGCAAAGGAGTTGTACAGTGCCGGATTTATGTATAACGTCAACAAGCTTAGGGCCCCGCTCTTTAGGCCCCCCCCAAAAAATAATTTAAAGGAAAAAAACTGGATGTACATTTCCAAAATGTAAGACAAAAAACAAATCAAATAAAACCTCCATACAGCAGTAGTGTAGGCTCCTATGATGTAAGTAATGGACTCCTATGTGTAGGCTCCTATGATGTTGTGTAGGCTCCTATGATGTAAGTAATGGACTCCGCCTGCTAGCCTGCTCCCTAAAATATGTTGACAATTTGTTGTTGAGAAAGGACAGCTGGACATATAAAGGCCCTATTACTTTCAATAGCTTAGGGCCTCATCCAACCTGAATCCGGCCCTGGAGTTGTACCTCAGTGCCAGAGAGCACAGCACATGAATACACACACGGCACAATCCTAACCAGTTTAGGCAAGCACAAGTCACTCATCTCCCTGTTCCATTGGTGTTGTGGGGAGGTTGGCGCATGTCTGTTCACTGGCCTAACCTCCCCAGAAGTGGCACAGAAGTACATTATAGAAGTACCTTATAGCATTTTACAACACCCCTAGGCCAGCATGGGTTAGGCCAGGCCTAACTAGGGGTTAGGATTTCACTTACAATCTCCCTCGCTCCCTTTAGTCTCTCTGACAGTGCAATCCTAAACCTGGTTAGGCTGGCACAAGTCCCAGCACAAGTCCCGAGCCATAAAGCTATTCTGTCCCACCTGGGGGTGGTGGCTGACCAGTGTGCAGATATGTGCCAGCCCCCCAATGTCACTGAGGGAATGGAGAGATGGGTGAGTTGTTCTGGCCTAAATTGTTTAGGATTGCACCCTTAGTATCTTCCTTGAAAACCCTCTCTCTCTCTCTCCCTCTCCATGCAAAATTCCTTCCTCAATGGTAAGGTATTAATCAAAGAAAAAGATACCAGGGAATCTGGTCATGGATCCTCCGCTAGGCTTCACATCATGTCTAGTTTGGCCTTGACTAATTAGAAAGGCTATGCATGTTTCTAGTGGTTAAACTGCGCCATACCATGAAAGCAGCCTAAAAAGCCTTTCAATTGTGCATTCCCTTAACTAGTTGCCAAACTTAAAAGCGTCATTAACACATGCACTGAAACCAAGGTGCACTTCTTATTTAAATAAAAGCAGTTGTGCATGTATGTGAACCGGATTGAGACTGTGGGTATGGAAGGGGAGAGGATTAACTCTTCCCTTTGAGCTATTTTGTTGCTGCAAATTGCTCCCCGGAGTGTTCTCTGTCCCCAAAGCAGGTATTTGCTGCATCTGTTAATGATGTGCTTAACAGAATGGCTAGGTTGGCCCTAATACTAACAGATCTGTGGATTTGTCCCTTGGAAGTCACAGTCTAAAAATAATATTTACCATGACATATTTTTTTTCAACCTTTCTGTTATCCATCAATGTTCAGGCACAAAAGAAAAGTATCCCTTAATAAAATCTTACTTCTAAATGTCAGAACATTCCTTTCCCTGAAAGGACAGCGTCAAAAAGGTTCTCTGCAGCTTTTCTTCCTTTTCTTTTTAACTTTGGTAAAATAAACACCAGCAACATATTCTTAAAATAGCTGCCTGAACTCAGGTCGCCTATACATCTCAGAAGCTCTTCAAATGAATGGTTTGTCAAACACTGTGTGAGCTGAGAATTAAAGCCGCTGAACTTGAGATATTAGAGAAAAATGTGCCAGTACCTAAGGTCACCGTGCCTGTGGTGGAGTTCACCCTAGGCTGCACTCTTCAGTGGGGCTGTGGAATTAATTACCGCTATTCAATGTATGGAAAGAATTTTTTTTCAGGCATCCTCGATTGCATTGTCTGATATGGAGTGGAAAGAACCCTTGTAGCCATCTTCTAATTAATGCTGAAGCATTTTGTGTAGCTATCATTTTCAAAACGAAAAGAAAAAAAAGGGGGAAGGAGAAAGGAAAAATGTGACACCAAGCAGAATAGCACACTGAAGGTTTTGCACAGAGATGCTGTGTTTAACATCTGTTTGGCCCATGTGATGGCCCTTTCACATATGCAGATCAGCACTTGATGCTGTGGTCATCAGGTGATGAACATGCATGGTGGATGAAGTGCTGATCTGCATGTGTGAATGGGCCATCACAGGTGAAACATCATGGAACTTTTTTTTCTAGTTTCCATAATACAAGCGGAGTGCTTTTCAACAGAATCGTGCATATTTTCAGAATAGCAGGAATTTACTACGGCCAAAATCCAGAGTAACTACAGTACAGTAACTACGGCTGCACGTATAGTCTCTTACGTGCTCACGTAGTTACTCTGGATTTGGGGGTATGACAGAAAATTCCAATGGGTTGTACCCCTGTTAACGGGGCAAGAGGCACACTTTCAAGTGGGTGTTCCTCCCTTTATTTAGCAGGGGGAGAGTAACACCCTCCACTAGTGGTGGGCTCCAGCAGGTTCACACCTACTCTATAGAACTAGTTGTTAATGAGAGATAGGACATATAAAGTTTAAAAATAGCCATTTAAAAGTGGCTGCCAGATGGGCATAGAACCAGTTGTTAATTTCTTTGAATCCCATCACTGCCCTCCACACCCCAGCAATGTCTGTTCTAGTGGCTTCTGCTGATGTTCTTTTTGCATTTTAGATTGTGAGCCCTTTTGGGACAGAGACCCATTAGCTATTAATTTGCTATTATTTTTTTCTTCTTTTGTAAACAGCTTTGTGAACTTTTTAGTTGAAAAGCGGTATATAAATACTGTAGATAGATAGATTATAGGGTTGCCACAACTATCTTCCACAAAATCAGGACAGGACCCTCTGTCCCATTTGCCAGTATGTGAACACAATCTCCCCAAATTGGGATTGTCCCTGTTTTTCGGGACATATGGCAACCTTACCCCATTATATTGCTCATTAAATCAAAAGAATATTAAGGGCCCAGCCTTATTCAACTTTTCAACACTATGCATCCACAGAAGGCTAATAAAAAAATCTGGCAGAAGTCAAACTCATATGCTTAAAGAAAACATCAACAAAAGCCTGTTGCAATCTCCCCCCCCCAATCCTGATAATAAAAACTTGCAAACTAGAGAGGTGCTTATGTTGCATTTTGCAAAAGAATAAAAGGGATGGGGAAGGAATAGCAGTTTTGCAGAGACCACAAACAAGATACATTTTGCTCGACTGTGTCCTAATTAGATTTTTCCCCACTGATCTGTGTCTTTCTCATTTTTGTGGAGTTGCATATGCTACATTTGGGATTGTTCTTAATGACATTCCAGCAGCTTTGCCATGTTTGCCACTCGCTTTTAAGGCTCTCGTCAAATTTGTGAAATGGAAGATCAAAACTGATGGGTGATTCTCTTTTACAGGATTAGCTTTAGTCTCTTTAAGAGAACTTGTCACACACAGGGATGGGTTTTCACACGCTGGGACGGGATCACATCGTCTCTTCTTGTACTTGTCAGTTCAATTCTAATGCACTTTTATAAGGCTTTATTCTGAAGACCAACTAAGTGCCAATATTGGATATGTGTGACCATGTAAAGAAGTCCTGAGTTCTAGTTGCAGGCTATTCCTTGCCAAGGGGCATTTATGGAAAAAGAATTAAGTGACTCAATTGTCAGCATTTTAAGAATGGCCCGAGATATAGTCAGCCCCTCTTAGAAACAAAGTCCAACCAAATCCAACCATGAAAGAGCGGAACCATCAGAAAACGAACTGTCTGAAAGTGGGGTACACCTGTATAGAGTTTGATACTATCCATGCTATCAGGTATCTGCAGCAGCAGTAGGAATGAATCGGTTAGATGGCATGGGACACAAATGTTTTCAAGTTTCTTGAGCCTTTAAGCAATAAGCCTCAACTGCTTGCCATTTTGGAAATGTCCTTTATTTTGGCAACAACTCAGTGTCAATGTAGACCTGGGGGAATTATTAACCTCTCTGGGTTAAGGCATGAGCCTTAACAAAGGAGCAGTAGGAGACATATACAAGTGCCAGGCTTCCTATTCCCTTGTGATCCATTTGAGATTAGAGGTAAGAGGCTCATGCCTTTATCACTTCAGTTAACTTATTGGCGAGGCAAGAAGAAGAAGAAGAAGGAGGAGGAGGAGGAGGAGGAGGAGGAGGAAGAGGAGGACACAACAAGAGTACTGTATATATCGCTTTTCAACAAAGTTCACAGACCCTACAATCCAGAGTAACTACGGGAGCACATAAGAGACATTACGTGTACCCGTAGTTACTGCACCATCTAGTGAAAACCTATGGGAAATTCATATTGCAATCCAGAGCAAATTGTTCTTACACCGGAGCAAGGACTCCACATAGTTACTCTGGATTGCACCCTAAGACGCTAAGAATTTTAAAAGAGGCCTGTCCATGTGCTCAATATTAAATACAGAATCTTAATTACTGGAACCAATTGGGAAGAAATAGAACTGTCTCCTTTTTGACATGGCAAATTGTAATTAGTATAATACCAGTGATGGGGTTGGTGAATGACTTGCCCCCCAATTAAAACATGAAACCCAGTTAATTATCTTGCTGCTAATAACAGCAGCGGCAATAAGACTTCTACAAATTGGTGCACAATAATGAAAGTCTTTAATGAACCTGATGGTGAATTATATGAATCAAAGGTGACTTAATAACTGCTTAGATTTTGTTAAAGTGGAGGTTGGATTTTTTGAACTGTAAAGACTAAAGATAGCCAAAATAATCCTAAAAAACTATAAAACAAGCATATTATAATCAATAAATGCAATGGGGAGCACAGTCCTAACTTGTGAAGGATCGGGCAGGCCAGTGGGCTGCCAGATTAGTGTCCAGTGCACTAATCCAAGTGTACACCATGTCCAGTACAAGACACAAGTCCAGTGCAAGTCCAGTGCATGTGTATGCTTGCACAATGTCCAGTGAAAATTTGGGTTTGAGCCCAAGGTGGAAATGTTTCCCTTGACCTTGGGCAGAGCCACAGCAACTCCAGTGGGTCCACTTGGATCAGTGCCACCTGACAAGGTGGTGCAGATCTGAGCAGAATGGAGCTGCTCCATGCTGTTGAGGAATGGGCTACGGACAAGGAACTTGTGCAAGCCCAGATTGTTAGTTTTAGATAGTTAGTTTTCCTCTGCCTTCTTCTTAACATACAACCTCTTTTTTGTACCATGGTTGAAGAAGCGGTCTAGAAAACATGGTCTGCGTTGTCAGTCCCCAACAGTCCACAATCTTCTTCCCAATTTCCCCTTTTGTATTAGGAAAGGAAACACGGTTGAAAAACACCAGCCTTGACTTCTTCTATACACTGCAGTTTTTAGCTTTCTTAGGGTGCAATCTAGAGTAACTGCGGGGAGTTCTTGCTCTGACGTAAGAACAACTTACTCTGGATTGCAATATGAATTTCCCATAGGTTTTTACTAGGTGGTGCCGTAATTACATCGACGTAAATGTCTCTTACATGCTCCCGTAGTTACTTTGGATCGTAGGGTTCTTTCAGTGTCTTGTGTAGTGTGGTGAACTTGCTCTGACACCATGCTTCTAAGTAGTAACTTTTTCTGTGGGTTTGCTCTTTCTGCCTAACTGATTTCCTCTGAAAGTATCTTTTTAGCAAGTTCTGCTTTTCTGTGCAAGCTGCAAGTTCTGCATTTTTGCAGGTTGGCCGTTCCTTTCTCATTCAAGAGGCTTATGCAAGTAGCTTCTGCTCCTTTGCTTTCTTGAGCCAAGGGTGGCTCAGAGCCAGAGTGCCTTATGCTAACTGATTTGCTTTTAATCAGTAATAACTTTATTCATCCCGCTTATTTCATACAGGATGATATGAGGTGTGTGTGTTTGCATGCGCACATGTGAGTATGTTGAATTCAAAGAATTTTGAAAAGGTGCAGCCCAAATTCAGATTTACCACTTTAGTAAGAACCAGGCCCTATTCTATCAATTAAATAAAATAGACCTCAGACCTTCTCAGGGATTCTGTGAGGTTTCAGAGCATCCATAGTACTTTTCTTTCATTCTTTGGAATCAAATGCCTTCGTATCATGTTGAGGTGCTGCCTTCTTAGGAACAGGTGTGAAAACCAAGGAATAAACATGTTTTTGGTTTTAATACACAGTAATCAATATGATACCAAGATTAAATGACAGCAGAAGTCAATCCTGAATTTGCATTTCTGAGCTTTCTACAGCTGCTGAATTTACACCCACTTCAATGGGATTTTGTATACTTTTTTCCAAAAAGAATACTTTATTTTAAATATCTATGCAAGCTGACAGAGCAGGGAACAGTGAAATATTAAAGTTGTTATTAATCAAATGCAAATTATGCCTCCAAAACCACAGTAATATAAAGTATGAAAAGAAATAAACATTAGCATAGTTTGGCTAATATGAAAAACTGTCAACAGCTGCACTAATTTCTTTTTAATAAAACCTTCCCAATACTATGAGAAAGATACTTTCCATGATTGAGATATTCACAAGCTAGCCATGGATACAATAATAAATCTTTTGTTTCTGAATGAGTGGTTTATGTATTTATGATGGGTTGTTGCGTTTGTATTTTTTAAATAGCACATAATCCTGGATGACATACCCTTTCACAGAGTTGTTACATATTTATATGTGAATGGATGAAATGTACATATTTTCTATGTGAAGCCTGAGCAGAGAAGCAACAGGGGGTTTCAACACAACATTTGGTAACAGAACATAATGAGAACCAAATCTAAGTGACACTGAAGACTTTGTGCCTGCCACAGATATGCATTTGGAATATGAGGAAAAAGTTTTGGAGCTGAAGTGGGACTTATGACTTTTTCCAGAACTGCATCTGTATGATCAAGTCACAATCAGATCAGGACTTGAGACTGGCCCTACAATCCAGAGCAACTACGGGAGCACGTAAAAGACATTATGTGTACCCATAGTTACTGTACCACCTAAGGAAAACCTAAGGGAAATTCATATTGCAATCCAGAGCAAATTGTTCTTACACCAGAGCAAGGACTCCCCATAGTTGCTCTGGATTGTGCCCTTAGGCTGCAGTCTATCTATCTACAGTAGGGGTGTCCAAATGGTTAGCTTCCCTGGGCCGCACATGAACATTAACAACTTTTTTATAAATGTAGGACAAAATGTAGGATGTCCTAAATTTTTTCCTAAATTTTTTAAACCTTGGAGTAAGTCTCACTGATTTTAATGGGGCTTACTTATGAGTAGGAATTATGCATAGGATGGGCAGCAATCCTCTCCAAGCTAAACTTTGGAGTAAGTCTCATTGATTATAATGGGGTTTTCTGCTGAGTAGCCATGAATAGGATTGGGCTCTCAGACTGCAACTTGGGAGTAAGCTTCATTGACTTTAGTGGGGCTTACTTCTCAGGAGGTATGATGCATAGGATGGGCTTTGATCCTCTCCAGGCTTAACCTTGGAGATATGCTGCAATCCTGAATATACTTTCCTAGGAGTAAGACCCATTGGTACAATGGGCCTTACTTCTGAGTAGATATGGTTAGGGTTGCAGCATATCTCCAAGGTTAAGCTTGGAGCGGATCACAGCCCATCCTATGTATCATTGGGCTCTCAGACTGCAACGTGGAAGTAAGCCTCATTGACTTTAACAGGGCTTACTTCTGAGTAGGTCTCAAGGGCAGCAGGCAGCAGCTGGGATGGAGGCTGAGGCTGCATTTGGGGGATGCGGGTGGGTAAGCGCTGCAAGCTCTGCAGGGGCCTGAAGTGCTCTGAGTGCCAGGAGGCAAGTAGGGGAAGGAGCCAGGCGGCCCAGACCAGCTTTGTGGCGGCAGCCCAGGGCAGTGTGCAGAGAAGCACACGAAATTTGAACATGGCTGCTGCCACAAAGCCAGTTTTTTCAATGGTGGTGGCCAGCTTTGCAGGAGGGCCACATCCACCCTACTCCTGGGCCGCATGCGGCCTCCGGGCCTCATGTTGGACACCCCTGATCTACAGTATTCATATACCGCTTTTCAACTGAAAAGTTCACAAAGCGGTTTACAAGAAAATGAAAAAATTAATAGCTAATGGGTCCCTGTCCCAAAAGGGCTCACAATCTAAAGTGCAAAAAGAACACCAGCAGAAGCCACTAGAACAGACATTGCTGGGGTGTGTAGGGCCCGTTACTCTCCCCCTGCTAAGTAAAAGAGGAACACCCACTTGAAAGAGTGTCTCTTGCCCATCCTAACCTGCAGTTAGGCCAGCCTAACCCCTGTCATTAGTTTCATGCTGAAGTGCTGTAAGACACTTCTGTGTCACTCCTGGTGGAGTTTATGCAAGTGCACAGACGTACTTGCTTCTTTACATCACCATGGGAAAAGGAAGACTGACTGATGAGTTGTTCTGGCCTAGATAAGTTTACCCCCTAATCATGGCTATTCTAGGACCTAATCCTATATGTGCTGCCCTAGCAATTGCTGTCATGCAAGAGCCATAAGACACACCCCCAGGGTTTCCTCCGATCGGACTGCCTGTTGCAACTTCTGTGGTGCCTGCTGAACTCCTCTTTGATCAATGCAATGTATATAATGGATTTTTGATTACACTGACACATATAAGAGCTACCTCTGCATATAAATTTTAAATACATCATCTGAAATTATTTTTACTGCTGTTAGAATTAATGAGTAATCCACACTTCATTCAACCCAAATATAAATGAATGAGACTGCAATCCTAAACTCCAGTTATGCTGGCATAAGCACTGGCATAAGTCCTTTGCTGACCTAGGGGTAGGTCACTTCTGCTCCACTCCTCGGGGGTTAGCCACCTTGAGTCGGGCTATTGGCCCGAGAAAGGTGGGATATAATTTTTTTAAATGAATGAATGAATGAATGAATGAATGAATAAAATTAGGCCGGTACAGGCATACCCCGACCTACCCATGCCACTGCAGGAAATTATGAATTGAATTATGAATTATTCTGGTCTAAATTAGTTAAATTGCATCCTTAATTCAAATAAGTTCATAGCACAAGTCCCATTGATGTCAACAATGCTTGTCAGTCGTGATTGACTTGGTCCATTGATTTGAATGGAACTAAACTGTGTGACTCAAATTATCCTATGTTGTCTATCCAACAATCATCTTGAATTCTGGCCATGATGGGAGTTCAAAGAATTGTAGATCAGTCCAACAATTATTAGTCCAATTATTGCAGAGAATGGCAGGCTGAATATGTTTGCTGGATTTTTCATGGAGAAACCTTATCTGAGATTGTTCTATTTGCACTGAGTCTATTTGGAGATAGGGCCATCTGTTCCCTTCAGTGCTTCTCATCAAGCGTACTGCAGACTTTCAACAGAAAAATAAACAGATGTTATGCCAAATGTCAGAAGATCTGGCCCACAGATCTGTTCTTATCCACAGTTTTTTTATGGGATTAAAAGGCTGTTGGATTCTAGCATTTAACTGAGCAGCAGCACATCTATTTGTGCTTTGTGGCACAATGGTGCATGCATGTTGCCAGTAGTGATGGGGTTGTTGGGGGCTGCTGTGATGAAAGCCCCATTTTTGGTTGATTCTTCCTCATTTTTGGACACCTCTAACTACCCATGTGGTCCTCCCTGCACCCTAGGAGGCTGCTGCACTTTCCAGTAAGTACAAGAAAGCTTCTTATGCTCATGGCATTGGTGTGATCCTGGGGATCATATTGCTGCATCCCTCCCTCTCCGCACCTTAATAGGGTAAAAGCTGAGGTCCTTAGGCTGGGGCATATTGCGATACCCCAGTTTGAGAACTTATAACTTACTGTGTTTTTATAACTGTATTATTTACAGATTTACAAGCAAGATGTGTGGAGGTAATTAGCTGACACCTGTACAAGACTGTACTCCAAAGTGTATTCAACTCTCCGCTTCTGTATCTGTGGGGCCAAGACCCTTCAGTGGGTTACGACCCAATTTTTGGTGGTTTGCAAAAATAACAATGTCGATTAGGCTATGTTCCTCATGGGTTAAACAAACTGCTACTTCAGGATGGGAAATCACCATTATAGCCACATCCCTTGGCGTTTATAAATCAAGCAGCAGTCTGTAGAAGAGCCTGTAAAATATATGGGAACCACATCCATTTATCATTCCCCCCTTAGTATGGATGTCATCATTCTTAAGCTCTGATAGGTACCCCTTTCAAAACTCTTAAGAGAAATTTCCACCTATCAGGATAATTTTATAACAACATTTTATAACAATTAGCTTCCAGCAATGCCGTATCAACTGATATTTGGGTTGCTAACCAATAATTTCTCAAAAAAGGAACGACATGTCCTTTTTGAGCTATCTTCACTGGTCAAGGATAGTAGTACCTTCAATGGACAGAAAGTGTCCTCTAGGCCTGACTTATGACGTGGGCATCTAACTCAGGAGTGTTAGAATAGAATATACGCTGTCAAAAGGCAATATGAATACAATATTATAACAAATTTCCAGCCTGAAAGCCAACAGTACTGGGCTTAGTACTGTAAACTCTTCCTCAGACTCTGTCCCCTCCAGTGGGTTCCTGGTGTCAGCCACCACTTCCGATTTTTAATTGAATGCATGAAAGGTTTACAGCTACAAGCACATGGGATGTAAACCATTTCAGATTACAATGTTGTGACATTGCATTCACTCTCACAGCATGAAAAAATATCCTGCAAGAGCTGACGGCAAACTTACCCCAATAAAGGATTTACAAAAATGTTACAGAAAGACCTAAATTAATCTTCAGGCTTTAGGAAGCTCTTCTTAAAATGCAGCAGAATACACAATTGGTTTCCCTGGTCACGGAAATGAGACTTCAGCAAATATGTGATTTCACAAGGGAGCTTCAGTAAAGATGTTTTTAGACGTTTAAAAATAGCAATTTAGATTTAGTTCTGGTGTTGACACTCAACAGCACTTCAGCAAACTTTACTTTTCTGCTAACTCTGCCAGTTGTGTAAAATACACAGTGGCTGTACTACAGCAAAGGATATACTTACAGCCAGTGGTGGGATTCAAATAAATTAACAACAGGTTCTATGTCCTGATAACCTAAATTAACAACAGGTTCAATGTCCCATTAGTAACCGTTCTCAGAACCAGGCGGTCATTAGCAAAGGATTCTATAGAACCTGTGAGAACCTCCCTGAAATGGGAACCCACTGCTTACATCCCAACCCTAGCATGTCTACTCAGAAATATGTCCCATTATAGTCAGTGGAATTTCCTCCCAAGTGAGCATGGATAAGAGTGCAGACTTACATATTTAATGAGATAGAAGAGGATACCACAGCAGAGGGCTTGAGGGCCATCCCACAGCATTTGATATGGAATTGACTTTTATAAGAACCTTTGACAATTGAGTGGATAGTCCTGTGCTCTTCCTTTATGGTCAGTAGACCTGAACTCCAGAGGCAGGTCTTATGGCGGTAAAGTTTGGGGGGTGACAACATCTACCAGGCAGGTAGATGTGGGTTTTTGGTCACACCCCATCCTGATGGTGTCACCATGTGTGATCTGCACCCTTTTGGTCTCTCTCTCTTTCTCTCTCTCTCTCACACACACACTTTTAAGGACTTGTGTCAGGGACCAGACAACTTGAGTTTTGGCTAGGGGTGTTCAGATCCACGAGACTTGCCCAGTGCCAGCAAGTGCTATTTGCAATTTTCCTTTATTAATGAATAACATAATGTTCATTAAGAAAATAGCACATCTATACAAAATAGTTTCATTCTGTAATTTGTCTTAACACATGATTATATGTATATCTTTTTTTTCCAAAGAAAAGATATGTCTGAGGTTCACCTCATTATATGTTCCTTTCTGTTCTTTTAAAACATCTCTTTTGCGCCTCCAGCATGATGTTTCATTCGGCAGTTTGCCTCGGCTCCATATATAAGCACCTCATTGCAGAATAATGAGTAGCCATTTAAGTCTTGTCAATTAGTAATGTGCCACAAGAAGGGGTTACCCCTTGTATTCACCCTGAGGTTAAGCTTCTGATTTATACACAGTGAACAGTTTGAAATGTTATACTTGTCTGGGTGCTAACGCATAATTGCAGGAATTGACTTTCACACAGCTATTGCAAATCATTAAGAAATCATCTTGGGCCAGTTTGGATGGTATTTTATTCCTGAATTTGTAATTATGAGCTTGTATACCTGTGTGGCATATTCATAATAGCATGTGGCACGTTCAGGAGAATATTGTCTGGCATCTAGCATAGGGATGGCATCTAGCCAAGGGAGGTGGTGGATTCTCCCTCACTGGGGATCTTTAAGCAGAGGCTCGACGAGCACCTGTTGGGGATGCTCTAGGGGGAATTGCTGCTGCAGGCAGGGGGTTGGACTAGATGACCTACTAGGTCCCTTCCAACTCTATGATTCTATGATTCTATGATTCTAGCATTGGCAGCTTTTGTTGGATCCTGTTCCCTACCAGAGCAGCTGACACTGTTACAGTGATGGGCTTCAGGGGGTTCTCACAGGTTCTATAGAACCCTTTGCTAATGAGCGCCTTGTTCTGAGAACTGGTTACTAATGGGACATAGAACCTGTTGATAATTTAGGTTATTAGGACATAGAGCCTGTTAATTTATTTGAATCCCACCACTGGACACAAATTTGCCACGTTGGACGCACACCAGTTAAAGAGCTGGTGCAGCTCTGAGAGTATTCATTGGTGATTGGGAGGCTTATGCAGGAACAAAAGAAATACCATATTTACTTGAATGTTCTGCTTTTCCAGCCAAATTTACGGGGAGTCCTTGCTCCAGTGTAAGAACAATTTGCTCTGGATTGCAATATGAATTTCCCATAGGTTTTCACTAGGTAATGCAGTAACTATGGGTACACGTAATGTCTCTTACGTACTCCCATAGTTACTCTGGATTGTAAGGTTAGTCTCCAAAATTGGGGAACACTTAGATTTGATGGCACATATAGATTTGAGTAAATACGGGTATTTTCCCTTTCCATTTCCATGCCTCTCAATCTTCATATCATAGTCCATTTTGGCATAGTGCATGTTATGGTGGATGACTGGGTTCTTAGAACACAATCTTAACCATGACTACTCAGAGGTAACAGGACAATCCAGAGCAACTAATCTGTCCACATAAGAGCCCTTAGGTTGCCCTATCTAACACTAGGTTGGAGCAACTGCAAGATACTCCAGCCCAGTTACTCTGGAAGAGGCTTAGGGCAGAGCAAGACAACATAGGGTGCCCTAAGAGAGGTGGACCTGCTCTGCCCTAACTGGGGCAGCCTAAGCAGCTCAGGAGAGGCAAGTTGAGGGCATGTTTAGCATTGCCTAGGGCAGAGCAGTTACTCTGTATCCAGAGCCTGTTTCCAAGGCAGAAATGCCCTCTTCCAGCCCTCAGAGTTATACCACCTCAGGAGCAGGTATAGTAATGAGTAGACCCATAGGGGTCCATGGTAAGGCCCAAGTAAGAATGGCAGTGTTGACCAAAAATCTGAGTTCTTGGCCATCCTAGCTGCAACCCCTGCCTCTCAACCTCAGGATATGGAACAAACTACGGCTGCCCACAAACCTCAGGATACAGCAGGCCACTCCAAGAAGCCCCTTCTATTCACTGTAGAATGTACTGGCATCTCATCAGGGACTCCTTATAAGGCAGGCACCCAGTGGCGTCACCAGACTGGTGCGGCTGGTGTGGGCTGCATTGGGGATGCGCTCCGTATGGGGTGATGTACCGGAGGAGTTTGACTGTCCTTTGGCAGGCCCCGGGCGTCAGCACCCCCATTCAGGCCTGCTCCAAGGTGGAGAATCAGCCAGAAGCTGCCACTTGTCTGAGGAGCTGGCCTGAACGGCCATCTGAGGTGCACTGCGCAGAAACACACTGAGCATGCCGAACAGCTTCAGAGGAGACTTCCTTAGAGCAGAGAAAGTCCGCGCCTCTGCACAGCCATTCGGCCTCACTCAGGAGGCGGAGCGGCAGCCGAATGGCTTCAGAAAGAGTACTGCACAGGCACCAACTCTGACGCCTGCACAGTCTCCCCCGAAGCCAAAAGTCTTCAGAAAAGTACTGCGCAGGTGTCAGAGATGGTGCCTGCGCAGTACTCTTTCTGAAGCCAGTTGGCTTCAGAAACAACTGCGCAGGCGCCAACTTTGGTGACTGCGCAGTCCAAGTGGGGGGGGGGCGCATCTCAGGGATGACGCACAGACTTCCGCACCAGGTGATGTGCAGAGTCATGTCACCACTGTAGGCACCACAGCTGTTCCTGGTTCAGTGTGATCTGAGGGGTGTCTCCTCAGGAGCAAGTCTTCCCCTTGTGTCAATTACTTAGCATGCTCTGGAGCAGTTAGGGCAGCCCAGGCTTCCTGACACTCTGGATTCAGCACAACTTTCTGCTCTGGATACAGAATAGTTAGGAGAGTGCAGTTAGGTCAGAGCAGGCTGAATTTGCTCTGGATTGTGTCCTATGCCTCATTGTGTTCAATGGATCCTTATTAAAGTTCTTTAGTCCTTACTAAACTTTCACTCCCGCTCAAAAAATAAAGACATAAATGTTGTCACTTTAAATATTCATTGTACCCTGATTTTTTTAAAGCCAACTCTCACAGTGACTTTCTAGTACCAATCATACAAATTACTGAAACTTTTATGCATGATATTCCACTTTGGTAGGGTCAACAGGGAGCTTATCAAATAGGTACAGGAAAGATTTGACTTCCTTCCTTACAGAATGCAAGGGGGAAGAAAAAAATTCTTACAGTCTAAAGACTGCTTGATGGCACTCTTAAAATTTCATGGTTATTCAGTCACACCTGATTAGATGGGCCCCTCTTTGCAGATGAGTGAATATTAAACAGCCCTTGGCCTTTTCACTATGCAGGCGACAGAGATACCAAAATGCTTGTCATTGATTTAGTCCCTGGTTCATTTTTTTTGTACTTTAATAGATTCAGCAGCTGTCAGAAAATAATTCAAAAATATCTTTGTAGGTGAAAATAGCCCTCTGCAAAATCGTGAAAGTGAAATCAACATTAACAGTGCAACAGTATATCACCAAGCAAAGGTATGCTGGTCCCAGGGCATGGTCTGTGGGCACATGTATGGGCACATGATAACAGCCACATGGCTTCTAAGCAGGTCTAGATTCAGGGCTTGGTTGGGAGACCATCTGGGAGTTCCATGATGGAAGCCATGTGCACATGTATGGGCACATGATAACAGCCACATGGCTTCTAAGCAGGTCTAGATTCAGGGCTTGGTTGGGAGACCATCTGGGAGTTCCATGATGGAAGTCAGGTAGGAAATCAAGGTAAGAAAGGAAGAAGGATGTACATGTCTTCCAAAGTCTATAACACTATTTAAATGACATATCAATGTGAATACCAAGGCCAGTGACAGTTCAAGCCATTGAATTTTCAATCATTGTGCTGTGGCACATTGGTGTGCCACAATGAATCATAGAATTGTAGAATCCTAGAGTTGGAAGGGACCTAGTAGTTCATATAGTCCAACCCCCTGCCTGTAGCAGGAAATTCTCCTAGATCATCCCCGACAGGTGCTCGTTGAGCCTCTGCTTGAAGATCTCCAGTGAGGGAGAGTCCACCACCTCCCTTGGCAATCTGTTCCACTGCCAAACCGCCCTCACTGCCAGGAATTTTTTCCTGATATCCAGTTGGAATCTCCTTCCTTGCAGTTTGTACCCATTGGTTCTAGTTCTGCTTTCAGAGGAAGCTAAGAACAAATGAGCCCTTCCTCCATATGACAGACCTTCGGGGATCTGAAGAGGGCAATCATGTATCCCCTCAGCCTCCTTTTCTCCAGGCTGAACATCCCAAGTTCCCCCAACCTTTCCTCATAGGGCTTCCCTCCCAACCCACTGATCATTCTTGTCGCTCTCCTCTGGACTTGCTCCAGTTTGGCTGCATCTTTCTTAAAGTGAGGTGCCCAGAATTGAACACAGTACTCAAGGTGAGGTCTCACCAATGCTGAATAAAGAGGGACTAGAACTTCTTGCGACTTGGAAGCTACAGTCCTCTTAATGCAGCCCAAAATGGCATTTGCCTTCTTCGCAGACGCATCACACTGCTGACTCATGTTCAGCTTGTGATCCACGGCGACTCCAAGATCCTGTTTGCATGTTGTGCTGCCAAGCCAAGTATCCCCCATTTTATACCTGTGTTTTTGGTTTTTATTGCCTAAGTGCAGAGCCTTGCACTTCTCCCTGTTGAAATTCATTCTATTTGTTACAGCCTAGTTTTTTGTTTATCCAGATCCTTCTGGAGGTTTCTCCTGTCTTCTGTTGTGTTTGCTACTCCTCCCAGCTTGGTGTCATCTGCAAATTTGATCAGGCTCCCCATATCGTTTCCTCCAAGTCATTGATGAAAATGTTAAAGAGAACCGGGCCCAAGACAGAGCTTTGGGGTACCCCACTTAAAACCGATCTCCAGGTTGATTCAGAACCATTTACTGAAACCCTTTGAGTGCAGCCTTCGAGCCAATTGCAGATTCACCTAACGATTGCCTCATCTAGCCCATATTTTTCCAACTTCCCAATTAAAATGTCATGTGGGACCTTGTCAAATGCTTTTCTGAAGTCAAGATAAATGACATCCACAGCATTGCCACTGTCCAGTAAGCTTGTAACCTGATCAAAAAGGGAGATCAGATTTGTCTGGCAAGATTTATTCTTGGTAAATCCATACTGGGTATTTTGATCACCGAGTACTTGTCTAGATGTGCACAAATTGTGTGTTTTACTTGAGTGGCCCCCAGGTCTGACATGGGTTTGGGAGTGTGTGAACCCCCTGATGTCAGTGCAGTTAGTCTTGTCAATGGTTTAAAAAACAACAAGCAACGGTGGACTTTAATAGTGTGCTGTGACAAATTCCTACATCCCAACAGAGCTTAATTTGAACCAGGATTCAGAATCAGAAACTATCTAAATAAAAGCCTTGACCATCTGGACCATGGTGTGTCCATACATTCCTTGTCAATCAAAAAGGCTGAGGGTTCTCGTCCCCGTTGTCTCTGGGGCAGAAAAAGCTGAAAAGAACTGTCGACATTCGATTCATATTTCAACTATAATTCCTAACTGACTCTGGGTCAGATAACAGGCCAGGCTGAGAACAGGGTGGGGGGTAGGAAGGATTGGATTGGATTGTAGAGGGCAGTTGAGGAGAACCATTGAGGAAAGAGGAAGAAAAAGGGCAGTTGAGATGATGGAAATTGCGGGAGGAATGCTTACTGATGAACTGTATGTTATTTCTTTGCAAGTGTCAGCTGCAGGTTGTCACTAGTTAATATAGATTCCTAAAGTTCATCTGGGTGGCCAGTGTTTCAAACAGGATGCTAATCTCTATAGCCCGTTGGTCTGATCTGGCAAAGCAATTCTCATTATCAGGCAGGATCTTGGACATGCCATGGGAGTATCAAAGGGAGGCGTAATGGTGGCCAGTGTGTGTAACAAATGCATGCATCAATTTGTTAGAATCTTGGAACTATCTGAAGCCTTGGCATGCTTTTCTCCATAACTAGGAAGTCATCTTGATGGTAGAGAATTTATTTACCCGTTTTGCTATAGAAGAGTTCATCAAGTCAACCTGACCAATCTTCAGTGAGGGTTGCCATATCTCCCAGATCAGGGTTGCCATATGTCCCAGAAAAGCAGGATAGTCGTGGTTTTCGGGGTTGGTGTTCACATACTGGCAAATTTGACAGGGGGTCCTGTCCTGGTTTTGTGGAAGAGAATTATGGCAACCCTCGCTATGATTCTCATTTTCAGAATACTACAGATGAGACGTTTGCATTAACAACAGGCATGCCTGGAGTTCCAATCACATAGACAACACTGTACAAACTGTTTTTATTTAGGCAGCAAATGTGTGATTTTAAGTTAGCACCTAAGCAAAATTGTTGTTTGCAAATTAATCAAAAGTGACATGATGGGAGAGAGATAGAGAGAGACTGCACTGAATCCAAATAGTACAGCAGAGAATTCACCTAGGGATATGGTTTCTTACCACTTGGTGTCTCTCTTTATCCATAGCTGATTGCAAATGATTTGTTTCTATGACAGCAGGAAATATAGGTTTGTAATAAAAAAAATCCGAACAAGTTTGAAAGGATTCCACCACCCTTATTTTGGAAACAAAATTTGGATGCCCATGAATTTCAACAAGTCAACCTGACCAGTCTTCAGAGAGGCAGCTCCAGAGATAAGGACAGGTGCTATTTACTATTGTCTTACCTGGAAATCTTCAAGGTCTTGTAGAATCCATTTGACAGTGTTGTTTGCCATGCCCTTGGTTCTTTTATACAGCTTTCTGATTTTCCTCTGAATCTGAGTTTAAACTGAATTCACAAAGAGGAGAACTCTCAGTTGTGTCCTGAGCTGACCTCTGTAAAAAGGCCTTGTCCACCCAAGTGATGGAATGAGGTGGTAGAACAGACATTGTTATTTCAGATTGTACCTGCTCAGCTCCACACTGGCTTGGTCAGTCTTGGGTGTCCATACCAGATGAGGCAGGGCACTGGTATTCATTCATTCATTCATTCATTCATTCATTCATTCATTCATTCATTCATTCATCTTCCTGACTTTCGTGGTTATGCTTTTCTCCACCATGGTAATTTTAAAATTATATAAATTGCTGTTGTGGGTGCTAAATACACATGCACCACAGCCTGGAAGCAGGTGTGCTTGGCTCTCTAAAATGCATACAATTAAAAAAAAACTACCAGGTGTCAGGAGGGAACTGCTAATCGCTCTGTTCTGCAGCTTACGGCAATTCTGTTATTCACCCATTATCACCATTGGATCCCCTCATCATGGTAAGGAGTCTCTACCAGCTGCCTAGATTTCAGTGTCTCTTCATGTTGCAAGCAGGCGGTAGCCAGGCTCCTTTCCAGGGTAAGACTCTTCCTCCTTGATATGCTAGATTTTTATTTGCAGAGGAAGGCTTTTTGTATACACAATGGAACACTGAAATGTTATCCTCCACCAGCAGTCTAAAGTACTTCCATCTATTCTATTTACTATTTATAGATAGTATAGGTGTCCCCCGCTTTCTGACAGTTCATTTTCTGACAATCCAGTGTGGGTCAAACCTGAGGGGCATTGGATTTCGTATGCATATTTGCCACTCAGAGCCACCCCTTATAGTCTAGTCCTACCCTGTTTGCTGTCCCACACGCTTCACAGAAACTTCTCCTGACCCACTTCCCATGCCCTTTCCACATTCCCCCCTTCCCACATTGATATAATGATATCATCCTGGTCCTACGGCTGTAGGAACATTCCTCTGATGCTACCGCTAGTTTGCGGTTGTGGACCAAAATGGTTTATTGATGGTGTATTGCTTGTAGTGGCACAAAGCCATTCACAACAGTGGGAACCTGTCCCCTTGTTGGAGAACAGAGTTGTTGATATCTTTATTTTCAGGTTAAAAAAACCCAAAACATTTTTGTAAGGAAATAACATCAGTCCTCAGTCTGATCATATAGGCTGCAATCCTAAGCCGCAGTTAGGTCAGCATAAGTCCTATCACAAATCCCATGGTGGTCTCGGAGTGTCACAAAAGTGCTGTAAGACCCTTGTGCGCCACACACGGGGGAGGGTTAGGGTTAGGCGAGTGCACATAGATGTGCTTGCCTCCCTACAGCTCCACGGGAATGGGAAGACCAACAAGTTGTGCTGGCCTACGTTAGGATTGCACCATTTGTCTGCAGTTTTTTCAACTCTGAAATATAATTCTAAATTATGCTTTATACTAGTTTAGATGGAATACACCAGTGGTTTTCAACGTAGGGGGTCGTGACCCACATGTTGCAAGTTGATTGTGGGGGGTGGGGAGAGGAGGTCATAAGCAAACTGGTGCCACCATCTTGAAATATGGAAAAAATTTTAAAAATTCTGAAAATTGTGGCCACCATCTTGGAAACTTTGGCAAACTCTTTGCAAAACAAGGCAGGTTTTGGAAACCATCAAACTGCTCAACATCAGTGTTGCCGTCTTGAGTTCTGGCAAACTGAGGCTGACGTGTCATTTTGAATGCTGTAGGACTCTGCAGAAAGCGTTGGAGCAAGTTGCCTTTTCTTCCCTATAGGAGGCTGCACATTCCCCAGAAGACATAGAAATTCCTCCCCCTTTATGGTGAGTGGTTCATTCAAAGTTGCTGACTTTGCAACTTCTGAGTAGACCCCGCATGCCTGCCTGCTTAGCTGTGCAAGGGAGACTATTTGGGAACATGTTTGCATTGCTGTATTAGGAAAGGGGGGTGTCGTTTGGGTTTGTTTCCACCTTGTGTGCAAGTTTGCAACTTACTTCTGAGTCAGGGTGACCATATCCTGATTTTAGGCCAGAAAAATGGACCAGCTAAGCTCAGGCCATATCCTGAGCTGACAAGTTAGGCCAAATCCACAGAGCTGTAAGCCTATGACTTGCCCAGCTGTGGCTGAAGAGGCAGCAGTACAAGGGCAGCATGCTCACTGGGCTGGTGCAGTTGTGCCGTATCCTGAGGTTGAGAAGCAGGGGTTGCAGTTAGGCTGGCCACTCGAAATTTTTGCCAACACTTCCATTTTTACTCTGGTTTATCATGGTCCCCTATGGGTCTACTCAGATTTATTCCTGCTCCTGAGATGGTCTAACTTTGAGGAGCTGGAAGAGGGCATTTCTGCCCTGGAAACAGGCTCTGGATAATGCCTAACTGCTCTGTTCTAGGCCATGCTGAACATGCCCTCAATATACCCCTTCAAAACTGCCTAGGCTGGCACAGCTAGGCAGGCCCAGATCCATCTGTCTTGGGCCAGCCTATGTTGACTTAACGCTGGCCCAAGCCTTCCTGGTGTAACTGGGCTGACCCATCTTGGAATTGGCTAGCCCAAGTGCACTTCATAATTGCAGCCCGAGGCTGCAATCCTGAAGACAATTTCCTGGGAGTCAGAACCACTGAACACAAGAGGGCTTACTTTTCGGTGGACATGGTTAGGATTGAGCTCAGAGGGTGTTATCCTAACTTAGGCTGGCACAACCCATTGGTCTTCCCATTCCTGAGGTGATGTAGGGAGGCAAATGCATGTTTAAGCGCACTGGCCTAACCCTCTCCCGGATGTGGTGCACAACTGTCTTTTGGCACTTTTGTGACACCTCCAGGCCATCACAGTGTAGAGGGCAAAATAGGGAGCAATCCAGAGTAACTACAGGGAGTCCTTGCTCCAGTGTAAGAACAATTTGCTCTGGATTGCAATATGTGTTTCCCATAGGTTTTCACTAGGTGGTGCTGTAACTACGGGTGCACGTAATGTCTCTTATGTGCTCCCGTATTTACTCTGGATTGTAGGGTATGTCCGCAACAACAGGACTTATGCCCAGGCTTTGGCCAGCCTAATAGAGCTTAGCATTGCAGCCATTATTAATTCTAAGGCTCTATGCTGATGTTACAATCTGGAACTAATGTGATGATGGGCACAATCCAGAGTAACTACAGGGAGTCCTTGCTCTGACGTAAGAACAATTTACTCTGGACTTCAGTATGAATTTCCCATAGGTTTTCACTTGGTGGGGCAGTAACTATGTCGATGTAAATGTCTCTTACGTGCTCCCATAGTTACTCTGGATTGTAGGGTAAGTCATCATGTTATTTCAGATTGCTAAGCTCCACATTGGGAGATGCCACTTATTCAGCTATGGTATCAGCCCGTCTTCTGTAGCGAAGACAGAGGCTAAGTATTCATTCAGCTTCTTTGCAATCTCCATTTCCAATTTAAGCTTCCTTTTCACTCCCTCATTATCTAATAACGCTCCTCGTTTCTAACTCTGAAGATCCACTATGTGCTTCTTGTTCAGCTTCTGGTGAAACCTTCTTCTATGCAGGAAGAAAGTACCCAAACAAAGCTGTGAGAAGAGGCTCATCTAATCCCCAAATGTTTAATTGTGAAAGACAGAATGCGGTTTTCAGAGGGATTAAAAATTAGCCCCTCAGCAATAAGCAATGAGTACAATTTAGGCTGCAATCCTCAAGACACTTTCCTGGGAGTAAGAGCCACTGAATACAATGGGGCTTATTTTTGAGTAGACATGGTTAGGATTGTGCTCTTAGTGAAAATGAGATGTATCTTGAGTCCAATTCAAATAAATGACATCGATAAAGGCATCTGTACCATTGATTTTATTGAGGTTTAGGACCATATGTCCTCTGCTTCAAGGACATGTCCTCCTTTTTATCCTTGCATCCTGAAAAAAAATCATTGTCGTTCTTTTCCTTGTGAGTAGGCAGCATGTACTCTTCTTGTAATTAATATTATTTAAATATATAAATAAATAATATGGTGTTTAAATCAACCATCTGAAAACAATAAATGTGAGTGTTTTTAATTTTTATTTTGTCATGTCCTACATTTTGGTGGGGCCTTGACTTCTTTTTCAGTAATAACATATGGTCGGCCCTGGTTTAGATACACTCCAATTCTGCTTTACACCCCAATTCTAACCTCTGCTAATTGGGCTAGAGGCACTCTTTCAAGTGGGTGCTCCTCTTTTATTTAGTAGGGTGAGTGTAACTGGCCCTACACACCCCTAGCAATGTCTGTTCAAGTGTCTTCTGCTGGAGTTTCTTTTGCATTTTAGATTGTGAGCCCTTTTGGGACAGGGACCCATTAGATATTAATTAGCTATTAATTTTTTCATTTTCTTTGTAAACTGCTTTGAGAACTTTTTAGTTGAAAAGCGGTATAAAAGTACTGTAGGTAGATTTTATTGTGCCTAATGTGTCTGAATTGAAATTTGAATTATTTTCCCACCTGATGATGAAGGTAAGGAGGCAGGGGAAATGGGAGGAAGGGAGAATGGGACGGCAACAATTTAAATCTTGTTTTAGCAAGAGAGTAGTCTGGAAGCAGGTCTGATCATGGCAGGCTTCAAGAAGACAGTAGCAGAATTAGATTGAAAATTATAATTTTTTTGTCTGTGGGCAAACCCCAGATCACTCAGCTAAGTTCACCTGTATTCCTCCTGAGTCTGACATCTTGTCACAGGCTGGCAATGTGACAGTTATGGATTGATTTATATAGGGAGTGGTCCAAAGGGGAAATCCTGGTAAAAGTTGGTTAAAGATGGTAAAGGCTGGACCCATGGCCTATTTTTGTGGTATCAGCTTGGATGGGTACTGATACGCTACCCCTCAGCTTGGATGGGTATTGATACTGGGTACTTGGATACTACTGATAGGCTAACTCTTTGTTGGCAGGACCAATCCATATGCACAAAGCAAAGTTGTACAGTATATGTTTATGAGAATCATTGGTTCTGGATGAATAATTCCATTTGTGTATTCATTTTAATTATTCTGTGATAGATGCTCGGAGATGGAGGTATCATTGATTATTTCCACTGACCTCATTTCATTTCTTGGACCAAAGCTTCTTTTATACGGTGTGGAGAGCATCTTGCTGTTTGTAAATAAAAAGATCCAATATTAGTTTATATTGGACTGGTCCCCTCTCCGCAACGTAATATGACATACATTTTTAAATAGCTCTGTAAATGGAGGAGTCAGTTAATTGGAAAAGTAAATCACTGGAATAAAAGATTTAATTGGTGTACAGTGAATCCCGATGACTCTCTGGCCAATATTTTAACTTTTTAAAAGAACCATTAATTTTGCTCTTAGCAAGCCCTTAATATTCAGCCAGCAGAGCCACAGAGCATCCCTGTACATTAAATGCTTGGCCACGGCAGTCTTAACAGTGCAGGTGCTGTTTATTTCTTCCCGTGTAAGTAATTCTAAAACAAAGCAAGATGATAAGATTTATCATGGGGCTGAAAGTGCAGCGAGCAAGTGGCCTTACCTATTAACATGGTCAACCATTTGCCGGAGGAAAGGATGGATTGATAAAAGCTATTAAAAACTGGGATTAATGCATATTTTATGGACTCGGCATCATTAAAGGGAAGCTGAAACTTAAAGGTGGCCATTTTGAGCTTTATGCAGCACTTTATAATTTTATTTTCATCCCTTGAAGTAGCACAGGTGTAATGCCAGCAGACCAATTACGCTGCCTGGATGAGATCACCGAGAGTAGGCATAGCAGTGACTCTTCTGCCGTCAGCAAGCCATTGTCTGCGCATCTTCTGAGCTTCTCAAATGGGAAAAGCACAAGAAACTGCAATTGACTATCATTGGAAGTCGCTGTTTGGGCACTGTACACACATGCCTATGGGGATATAGGAATAGTTGGACAAAGCCATTCTGGGCAAAACCATTCTGTCCTATTTGGTGTCCGTTTGAGTCATTCCAATATTCCATTTGATGCTACTTCAAAGATCACATCAGAAAGCTTTAATTGAGAAGCATTTCAGAGACAAAATGCAGAACTATGAGTATGAATCCAAAATGTCCTTTGAAAAGGCTAGGTACATTCAGTTCTTTTAGTAATGGGATGATTTTTTTTTAAATTTCTAATTACCGAATGAGCTGAGTTTGTAAAGAGGAATTGTTTTCATTTAAAAGCACAGGAACCCTGAAAAATCTAAACAACAATTTGACTATCAACACTTGACAAGTTCTGTGTCAAGTGTTTAGGATTGCAGCCTCATCAGCGTCTAGGATTGTGTCTTTAGGATTGCAGCCTCATAAGTGTCTTTAGGATTGTTTCTTTAGGATTGCAGCCTTATAAGTGTCTCTAGGATTGTGTCTTTAGGACTGCAACCAAAGTAGACTTCATAGGATCATGCACATTGAATGCATGTTTTGAATTCAATTCCAGTGTTTTGTTATCATTTTTACATACAGAATATTTTTATATGAATATTTTTTGGGTTGTGGAACCAATCGTCTGAGTTTCCATTATTTCCTATGGGAAAATCCACTTCACTTAAAGAGCATTTCACTTAAAGAGCATGCCTCCAGAACAAATTAGGCTCTTTATGTGAGGCACCACTGTATTGAATAACAGGCAGAAAAGATCTGGAACCAACCCCCCACACACTCCTGCTTTCATAGATCCTACTCCTCTCAATCAGGTCACCATTGGTTGTTTCAAACCATTCCTTGAGTTCAAATTGGTGGCTTTATCCTGGTCAATCAAATGTGCAGGATTAGGATCCTTTCACCAACTGGTGGCCTCTGACCAGGGTGAACATAGGTTATAACCAAAAAAGAGGATAACGCCCCCACAAAATATAGGACACCCAAGAAAAATGTAGGGCATGAAAAAATAAAAGCTAAAGGGTGCATGCCTAAGAAATTTGCCTAACTCACCTTGCCTATCTTTCCATGACGGTGTGGGGAGGTCGGGGCATGCCTGTGCATTGGTGTATGCCCTCCAAGAGTGGGGCAGAATTGTTTTACTGCACTTTTGTGACACCCCCACATCAGCACAGGATTTATGCTGGGGCTATTTCAGGTGGTTAATTTAACTTCTATATTACATTAAATTTATTATTAAATTATTAAATGAAAAACAGTTACATATAATTTATGTATGATGCCAGCTAACAAGGAAAAGGAGGACAATGAAGATATTTTTCCAGGACACAAGGTTAAAAAAGAGGACATATCTTGAAAAACAGGACATATGGTCACCCTGTCACTGGCCAACAGGCAAACCAGCCTATAGTTCAAACAGATTGGTGGCCTGTGGCCAATGGATATAGCAGGCTGCAATCCAAACAAAACACCATACATAACAGAAGCCATATGTATTGTTGTTTAGTTTTGTGCCCAAGATGAATCATATCAACTTACCCTACAATCCAGAGTAACTACAGGAGGACGTAAGAGACATTTACATCGATGTAGTTACAGCACCACCTAGTGAAAACCTATGGGTAATTCATATTGCAATCCAGAATAAATTGTTCTTATGTCGGAGCAAGGACTCCCCGTAGTTAGTCTTGCGCCCTTATTCTCCAACCCTGACCTCCAGTTAGGCCGGCCTAAGCCTGGGCATACGTCCTGTGGTGTCGTGGGGGGGTGTCACAAAAATGTCTTAAGACACCACTCCTTGGGGAAGATTAGGCCAGTGCACAGAGGTGTGTTTGCTTCTCTACATCACCGCAACCATGTGAATGTAGTTGTGCTGGCCTAGGTTGGAATTGCGTCCTATTCCCTGAACTGGGTTAGGATGAGTTGAGTTGTAGAAATTCTTGAGCTATTAGAGCTTCAGTCATTCCCAGATATTCAAGGATGGTTTTGAAGAGGTCAACTATTAAAACATAGTCCAATGGAGCATACACTGGAGAACTTTCTGCAGCACTGAGTTTCAAAAAGTCCACATGGCATCTTCCATGATAACTGGAAATGTTCTGCTGCATTAGAACGAAAGAAGATTTCCTTGGGCAATGTTGAGTATTTCTAATTCCTCCATTTGACTTTGAGCAAAGGTCCTTGAACTTATTTGGCTTTTAATTAGAAAGTGCTTTTACCATTTCAGAGTTCTAGCCAAGACTCTTTCTGGACTTGCCCCAGTTTTTAAAATTCATCATGACTCATTAGATAATGACACACTCTAGTAATTTATAAAAGAACAATTTGTTATAATTGCTTGGGGACCGATTAATTTAATACATCACTTTCCCTAAAAATCAAATCCAAAACCATTGCATGGTTTAAGTGGAAACTATTGCTGGAATTATATATTTGGATGGTACATATTTTAATATACCATGTGCTCTGACACGTTTGTTTGTTTGACTAGCTACTTAGCCTCCCGTACCCCCAAAATGCTTCAGGCAGGTAATAACATTTTTAAATGATTACTAAAAAATGTAGCAGATTACTAAGAAAAGCAATTTATGGAGCTATACACAGAAAGATGTCATTGTGCACTGAGTACTTAATTCCTCTGTGGGCTTTCAGCAATTTAACTATGCACAGGTGCTTTTTGTTTTTTTTAAATCATAAGAAAATTTATGTTTCCTTGACTAACTCAAAGAAAGGCATCTACGTTGAGGTTCTGAAATGATTTAAATTTCATCAGTGTTTAAGATATAATGAATTGGTGAAAAGGTGGTTGATTAATCAACAAATTATTCAATCAGTTGCCAGCATGAGATGAGAATGAATACATCACCATTCTCATCTCCATCCAAATATATGCTTGTCCAGACAGGAAGGTCATGTGTATCTGGGATCCTGAGAGAATGTGTTAATGGAAGACTGATGACTCCCACTGGAAACAATAGCTTCTCTTCTCTTTCTCTTCTAACCAAAGATGGATCCATGGGGGGGGGGGGGGCATGGGTACCAAACTGGCAGTGGGGAAGGCATGTGTAGGCCAGTGGGGAAGGGCACCTGCTGGGATGGGAAGTCAGGGAAAATGGGAATGCCCACTGGGTATGGTGTCCAATGCTCAGTCAGAATGGGAACCATATCTATCCAGCAGGAAGGAGTCTAGGTCTACCCACCCAGCAAATGTTGGCCGTGGAGGCCAGTTCTTCCTGGAGCCCTTGTCTACTCAGAAGGTAGGTAGCTCTGGCACTGAAATCTGTGCAGAGCCCAAATCTACCTGTCCAGCAAACACGGAGGCCGTCAAGTTCAACCAGGAGCCCCATGTCTACCCACCTGGTTGACCTGGACAATGTGTTCATGGTTCCCCCCCTCAAAATAAACCACAAATACTGGATCCACCCATTTCCAACAGTAGTATGTTAACAGAGAATGTATAACGTATCTTCATTATTCTTTTCCACCCTCCCTCTACTTCACTGGCTACTGTGTAAAGGAACAAGAAAATCAAGTGTGATTATGTCATGGCCCATATTTTCTTTTAATACAAGTTATTGGGGGAGAGAAGGGGAAAAGAAATGGGGTTGCTGGTTTCAGTGGAAGTATACATCTTCTTTAATGTATCATTTTAGTGTAAGGATTGCCTTTTTCTTTTTTTCTTTCAGTTGCTGGAAGAACTACTAGAGATGGAGAATGGTCCCCCCAAGATCACCTCTGTTGAAAGGTTTGCAATATTTATTTTTGCAAAGCAAATTTTTGACAGCAGTTGCTAGAATGATGATCAGAACTGGGAATATTTTTCACATCTCCATTTAAAAACACAAATCCAGACTTATCATCAAGGGAATTCAAACTCTCTGCTTGGAATAAATCATTTAATTGCAATACAGTATTTGCAGAATACTGAATGTTTTTGTAAATGCACACATGCCAGCCTGCATGATAAGGAAGAGTGTGGGTGGTGGTGGATCATGAGCCATGGGTCAAATAAGACGATGCATTAAGAAAGAAATCGCCAAAAAATATGCAAAAGAAAATTAATGATCTGGACAGGGGGATTGCATGGGTAATGACTTTAGCTTCATCCGCCAACACTATGCCACCTCTATTACCTACTTCTAAAGTTTTTATTATTATTATCGTTATTATAATTTTAATTTATATTACAACTTATAAAAATGTGCCTTTGGTTATGAAACACATAACCCCCCCCCCCCCGCCTTACGGTGCTTTTCCTCATTGTGAAGAAACTAAAATGTGTGAAAAAATAAAAACATTTAAGAACACCTCTGATAGTGGGTTAAAGAATATACAGTAGTATACAGGTGCAACCCATTTATATGCAAATTATTTATATGCAATTTTGTCTCAAAGGTGCTGAGGTTGGCTCTTTAATCACACTGTTTCTAAGAACCCAAATGTTGCAACTGGGAAGGTTCAACCTGTAATAACAACCAGCATTTTCTGACTGTCGTGTTATGTGTTTTTATACCAAGGGCATAGCCTGGTCACTGCTGTAACTGGTGAGTATCTGCACAGTGGTGGCCACCATGTGACTCCTGCTACAGGTAAGTTAGAGTGGTGAGTGATGGAAAGAACAGGGAGGTGGTGGGTAAGAGGATGTTGAGGTTTGGAAAGTGGCAGCATCAATGGCAACACTAGCACTGATATCCTATCCTCCTTCCTGGCCACAATCCTTCCAGATTGACTTGGACTTGTTTTAACAAAATACCAGCACAGATCCAAATTGACCCAAGGACAACAGTAGCTTATTGCGGGGCAAGGGAATAAATGTTCCTTTGGGTCTCCAAACCCCGGCCCTGGGACCAGATGTGGCCCTTGGCAAGCCACAAAATCCCTCTATCCGGCCTCTGGGCAAGCCCTGTAATCCACTCCAATACATTCTTATATGTAAATTTATTCAAATTTGAAATGTAAATTAGTTTTTTTGGCCCCTGACACAGTGTCAGAGAGATGATGTGACCCTCTTGCCAAAAAGTTTGGAGACTCCTGCATTTACTTCAAGGAGATAAAAACTCCTCCAAGGACCCCTATTCACCAGCTCTTGGAGAGTTAGTAGGATTAGACTGTCCATGAGGATCAAATTTCTTTGGGTGCAACTCACTTTCAAATGGAAGAAATAAGAACATGATTAAATTTCTCCCACAATGGGATTTGAGTGTCCTTAACTTTAGCAGAACTGAGCCTGGGTTGACAATTTCAGTCTGCTGAGTGCATTCCATGTGTTTCACCAGCAAAATGCTATGTATCCTACATTCAGAGGATATGGTAGTAATCCAAGTGCATGTTTTTCCACTTATAGGACACAATCCTAACCATGACAACTCAAAAGTAAGCCCCATTGTGTTTGATGGGTCTTACTCCCAGGAAAGTGTCTTTAGGATTGCAGCCATCGTTTCATATTCCGGTCATTCACAATGATTTAAAGTACCAACCTGCAGTCCTTCCCCCCCCCCCCCAAAAAAGTGTTGATTGCATGTATTCATTACTTTTTGTCTTCTCAGTAATCTAGTGACAGCTTTCTTTGACTTCCTGAGTTGAGATAAGATGCTTCACCGGTCCAAGCACACATGCCTGCTTGTTGTGTTGTCACTCTTCTGCTAGACTGTGTGAAATCTTTCCATATGAAATGTCCCCTGATTAAATTGCAGTCCTTTGCTGGGATGCCCTCTGCCAGCCCTAAATAATATACCTTTCTCTGCAATCTAAAGGGCTGTTATGTATTATTAATACAATAGGTATTTTCTCCACGTAAAATTGTTTTACTAATATAGCTCAGTGATGGGCAAACCAGTGGTGTAAGTCCATAGTATGGTGCCACATTGTACCAGTCAACTGCTCTTGTACCAGGAATGATTGCTCTTCCACAACCTGTCTGGAAGTACGGTAATTGTGAAGATGTCATCACATCACCACAATTACTTACAGGTTGGAGGGGGCGGCGGAGCACTTCGTGTGTCCTGGGGTGAGCACCACTGGTCTCTATGTAGGTATTATCTATGTGAGCAAAGGAATATGTGTTTGGAAGACAGTGAAGGCCTCATCCTGCAGCTCATAGTGCACAGCACTACAGATGGAGAACTTGATGCATGCTTTGGTGGAGGGTGTGCAACCGGACAGCTAAGGACAGCGAAGTGGGAAATCTTTGATATTACCTCTCCGTAGGCATCCTGTCTCCTTGGACCCATGTCAGCTACAGTGCTACTTCACGTAACAAGTGCCCCACATAAAGAGTGATTCACATAACAAGCACAAATTCCCATTCGGAGGTGCTCCACTTAACAAGCTTGCTTCACTTAACAAGCCCCAGACAACTGCCCTTAAGTTGCTCTATGCTGACGCTTCGTGCACAGCCTGTTCTAAAGGGCTGCTGGCCAGTGTGCTGCTGCCTCTAACTGCCTCCAACTTTGGGGCAGTTGCCTGAAGGTGCCAGAGGCAGTTGCCCCTAATTGCCCCCACTGTCCTCCAGCCTCCAGCAGCAGCCCAGGTAAGCCCCCTTATTTGGGGGCTTGTGTTCAATGGGGCTTACTCCCAGGAAAGTGTGTTTGATTGCAGCCTCCTAACCATGTCTACTCAGAAGTGAGCCCCATTGTGTTAAATCATGAGTCCTACTCCCAGGAAAAAGTCTTTAGAATTGCAGCCTAAATAGACTTCAAAAAATCATGCACACTGAATGCATGTTTTGAATGCAATTACAGTGTTTTGTCATCATTTTTACATCCAGTTAATATTTTTATATGAATATTTTTGGGGTTCTGGAACCAATCGTCTGAGTTTCCATTATTTCCTATGGGAAAATCCACTTCACATAAAGAGCATTTCACATAACAAGCATGCTTCCAGACTGATTTAAACTTATTATGTGAGGCACCACTGTTTTTAGCTGATGTAAGCCAGAGGGGACTCATGGGTGGTGATAGCTTGGGGTAAGAAAAGGGAGGTAGGATCTCAGTGTGCCTGGCTTCTTTCTATCAGGAAATCAACTGCTAAGCATTAGCTCCCATTTAGGGACGTCCACTGACTGCAAAGAAACATTACCATTTATTGGTCAAATCTGACTCAGATCAGGAAGAACCATAGCAACAGTCCTATTCACAGCAATCAGACAGAAAACACGTAACAATATATACAGGCAGAGATAATATTTTTGCTATTTATATACCAATCAAAATGTAATATGTCTGCTGCGAAAAGAATGCCGTGAGAAGGCCAGTCAACCATTAAGTCCAACCTCATTCCTTAGATGCCATCTTATATTCTGCTTCAGCAAACCATTTCACCTTTCTGCTATTGTATCTTTTGTGCTATAACTATTTATAGTAGACTGAAATGATGCCCATGTTATGGAAGGGCAAATGCATGATTTTTCAGTATTGAGACGCCCTCATTTTCAAGATGAAATTCAAAGACAACAGAACAACATTCATAGATGGATAACAGAATTCTTTTAACAGAAAAGCACCAAGACCTTGTGCATTTCAAGCTGGGGTGTGTTTTCAACAGTGGGGTGATAAGAGCCAAGAGACACACAAAGCACCAAACATCTGGCAGATGCTCCTCTTCATGCTTCAACCTGATACACTCCTGTGACAATATAGCTTGGCCTTAAGTCTATGAAAAAGTATTACATTAGAGTAGCACCACTGAGAGGCAGAGATGAGGACTGTGCAGTGCAGAGAGGAGTATTTAACCCCTTTGTGCTATAGTTCAAATAACAATAACGTTCTGCAGATCTGAAATGGAAGTTCCCATGAGCACTTATTGGAACATCACTCCTAGGGGTAATGGGTAACACCTACGGGAATGGTATTGGTTGGCACCACAATATGGAGGGTGGAGATTAAGCAAAACATTCTTTATTTAGATTCTCTTGCATTAGATTCTATTTTAAATTAAAACAAGTACAGTCTTCAGTGGTATGCACTTTAATGTGTACATCATGTGTACTTTGAAAGTTTGTCCACTTAAGACTCTGAGCACAATCCTAATCATGATGTGTTCAATGCGTCTTACTCCCAGGAAAGTGTCTTTAGGGTTGCAGCCACAATCTGCTATAGGAGGCAGCAACCTAGATTAGGCTTTTGTATAAGAATCTGACCTCTGAAACCATTTTAAACACAGAATTCCTCCAGAATTCCTGCTTCATACAACAAACACTGAGCCTTTATTGGAGTTTTATACTTGAGTTTGATTTCTTGGGAACAATTTTTGGTACAGTTCTCTAGTAGTGAGATGTTGGGGGAAACACTCTCCGATTAGAGCACTGAGTTAAAAATCGCTTCAAACAAATCAAACTCTGCTACAAAACATTGATCAGTATAGTGGTTTGCTCCAGAAGTCCAGGTGTTGGACCAACAAGCTTAATGGATCTCCATCATTCTTTGAGTATGTTCTGATTAAGATCACTCACCTCCACAGGTGAAACACTGCTATTTAAAGAATGTTGATACTTGCACACTGAACATTTTGTTACCTTTGATAACACTGACCTATGCACATTTTGTCATCATAACAGTCAGGCATTTTTTTGGGTCTCTTTGGGGTGCAGAATTAAAAAAACCAGTTTTGTCCACTTGGCTCAGCAGGAAGCCATGGTATCTTGGTCTCCTTGAGGAAGGTGTTTGAATCAGCATATAAGGTGGATGTATCATTCTTCTAAAACAAGAACCAATTAGGCAAAACTAATACCATTTTTGGATTTGGCACATCCAAATATCTAAACACCCTTTTATTATTTAGTGCCAACTAAAAATCAAAAACACTTTTTAAAGGATTTAAACTTTTCAATTCCTCAAAATTAAACTTAATCATTTGCTAATTTGTTGAACTATTACTTTGTTTCTCCTGCAGTGCCAGATTTATGTATAAGCTAGACGAGCTATAGTTTAGGGCCCCACTCTCTTGGGGGCTCCACAAAAATTTAAAGGAAAAAAAAAACCTGGATGTAATTTCCAAAATATAAGACAATAAAATAAAACCTACATATATTAACAGTGTTTTGTGTTTGGAGGCTCCTATGATGTAAGTAATGGGTCCAAAGTGTGGACTACATTATGAGTCTTTGTAAACTGTGTTTCTCAAGGAACTTTTGTTTTTGTCAAATGCCAATGTGTTTGCATTATGAAGGCTGCAATCCTAAAGACGCTTTCCTGGGAGTTAGGCCCATTGAAGAAAATCCCTACAATCCAGAGTAACTACGGGAGCACATAAGATACATTACATGTTCCTGTAGTTTACTGCATCACCTAGTGAAAACCTATGGGAAATTCATATTGCAATCCAGAGCAAACTGTTTTTACACTGGAGCAAGGACTCCCCATAGTTACTCTGGATTTCACCCATAGTGACTTACTTTTGAGTAGACTTGGTTAGATTGTGCTCTATGTCTTTTATGAATAAAAAATCATTTTAAGTTAGAGCTTAATATTTATTTCATTATTAATATACTTCTTAATTGTATTTCACTATTAATATACATCTTAATTGAATTTTGACAATTACTTTGACAAAATACATATTTTGTTATGTGCACATGGCTTCAGATACCTATTAGGTCCATAAATTCGTATGTATTCAACACAATAAACAGCGACAAACTGTTGTTGACAAAGGACAGCTGGACATATAAAGGGCCCCATTACCTTCAATAGCTTAGGGCCTCATCAAAACTAAATCCAGCCCTGTTCTCCTGAAATGGAAAAAGCGGAAATGAAGATTTGTTAATTTATTTTTCAGTTCTTCTATCTTTCTGAAAGCAATATTGGGAAATATTGGTATGTGAGTCCAACTGGAAGAGATGCCCTGCCAACAACCGAAGCGACTCTGTCTTTTGTAGCAAAGCAAACACAGTTCTCTGGAACCGTCGACTTAACATTGCACTTCAAGGCTGAGCTTGTGAAACATAATCAGGAAATAATGCAAATGAGTACTAATGAAATAAGTTCATTCATCACCCATGATTAGAAGAGCATTTGGTCCCATCTGCCAAATGCACGCTATATGGCATGTGATTGCAGCAAATATATGTAACATTTGTAAATATCTTTGCTGCTGAAGTACATCATAACAACTGAGGAAGATGCAGCTCGGTTGCCAAAACACTTCACTCCCTCCACAGCTGAATGTTCAGAGAGTTCAGCTTGCAAAAGCAGGTGCCCAGACTCACATTTAGCAATTTAAATAAATTAGCAAAAATACTGTATTTACGTGAATACAATCCACCATCGAATATAATGCGCATCCACACTTATTATCAAAATGCTGTATGTATACAATTCTAATTAACATCAAATCTAATGTGCACTCTGATTTTGGAGACTGAATTTGGTTGGAAAAGGTGAGTGTTATATTTGAGTAACTGCAGTATCCATCTTTGCTGCAAATATGTGCAAAAAAAAGAGAGGGCATCACTTTTAAATCTCAATTATTAACTTAAACTCAATCAGCAAAACATGCAGCCATCTGACTTGCAAAGTAAGCAGCTAGATTTATGAATGCTATTCCAATTAGGAAACAGAAGGAGGTGGGCCATTAAATTATACATCTCAATTGTCGTGGCAGATAGGAAAAAGCTGCGGTTTGATGACTATCATATGATAGGAAGAGATGCCTGATAACAAGTGAAACTCGCTCCAGAAATGAAGCTTTGTGTGTTCACTGCAGTAGCATTACAGTGGTGCCTCACATAAAGAGCTTAATTTGTTCTGGAGGTGTGCTCTTTAAGTGAAACGCTCTTTAAGTGAAGCGGATTTTCCCATTGGAAATAATGGAAACTCAGACGATTAGTTTCACAACCCCCAAAATATTCATATAAAAATATTAACTATATGTAAAAATGATGACAAAATACTGGAATTGAATTCAAAACATGCATTCAATGTGCATGATCCTATGAAGTCAACCTAGATTGCAATCATAAAGACACTTTCCTGGGAGTAAGCTCCATTTAACACAGTGGGGCTTACTTCTGGGTAGACATGGTTAGGAGGCTGTAATCAAAGACACTTTCCTGGGAGGCTTATCTGGGCTGCTGCTGGAGGTTCAAGGTGGCTCGTGGGGGCACTTGGCTGGCTGGCAGCCTTTTTAAAGGGCCTCCACACAGAGTGTCAGGACTGCATGGCACGCGTGCCCATAACACGCTTGCTTGTTAAGTGAAGAAAGATTTCTTGGAAATCTTGCTTGTTTCTTGGAAATCATGCTTGCTTGTTATGTGAAGCAAGATTTCTTGGAAATTTATACTTGTTATGTGAAACGCTTGTTATGTGAGGCACTTGTTATGAGAGGTACCACTACATATAGGTCAGTGGTTCCAAAACTGGTTTGTGACACACATCTGGTTTTTGGCAAGTCACCTAGCACTGAGCACATGGGTGATCAGATACTAATTGCTGCAAGGTCTGAAGCTATTCAAAAGCCAGATATTTACTAATTGTCCTGCAAAGAGCTCAACTCCTCTAGCTGCAAAAAGGCCAGCTCCTACAGTTTGCAAGCCTGTGTAAATAGAGTTTATGACCTGTACAGAATACAGGTCTAAATAAGTATAGTATCAGCTATCTTTTATGTGTTCCCTGCCTTTTCCATGCCAAAGCTCCTGCCTAAGGCAGCTTACAAAGTTTTTATTCATTCCTTGTGAGGTAGGTGAGGTTGAAAGTCCGTGACTGGCCCAAGGACACCCAGAAAGCTTCACCCAGAAGCTGTTTTAAGCCTGCAAAAGAGAAATTGATTCATTGTGTGTCTCATCACCATTGTAAACATGGTACCATGTTTTTTGCTTAACGCAGTTGGTATCCACTGAGTTTCCTGGATTGAAACCTCATGGATGTTGAGGTTCAGCCTGTATAGGGAAATGAATATATCTCCCTATGAAGATTCAATATGGAGATTTCATTCCATCTTGAATTTGCAGCAACAGAAAAAGCAGCATCTGTGCAACTTCTCTCATAAAGCTATTAAAGGTACAATTGCCTGTTTAATTTCCAAACACGATCCGTTTTCCAAGGTTTGTGGGCTTTCCCTTGGGACAGAATTCAATCCTTGCAAAGTGGTGTGAACAATTTTTCTAGTTTCTGAGAGGTGGAAGATTGAGTCTGAATAATACTCCATTCTGATTGCTACAATCCCTCTGCTTTTCTTTCCCTAGATTATTTGCTGATGATTAATGCTCACATAAATTGCGTTCATTTGCTAGCTCAGAGGGGACAAAATGCTACTTTTCAAGAAGACCGATTTCATGATTTGCCAAGGGCCAGATTCTGCCACCCACAGCTCTTAATGAGCACTGCTTTCCCTTGAAAGAGCCGGCAGTCAGACCAAAGAAAAGCATAGGAAAAGCCTTTTCCAGGACTAGGAAAAGCATAGGAAAACCTAGAAAATATAAAGACGAAGGAAAATTTAAGATCACGTGCAGCCCAATCTTCTCTGGCATGAATGTAGCCATACCAATTGGGTGTGTGCTTTATCCTGCAGGGGAATTTCAAGTCCCTGAATAAAGGCTTTTGTTCCCTTGTCCTGGAGAATGGCTCTACTCAGGGGTGCAACACTTTACTTTGCTAGCTAAAGTCTAAGGACGCAATCCTAACCTATTTAGGCTGGCACAACACTCTGTGTGGAGGCTGGCACATGTTTGTGCACTATCCTAATTCCCCCAGTAGTGAGACAGAGCATTTGTCGGCCTCCCCACATCACCTCTGGGAGTTATGCCCCATGAGTTATGTCAGCCTAACTAAAGGGTGCAATCCAGAGTAACTATGGGTAGTCCTTGCTCTGACGTAAGAACAATTTACTCTGGATTGCAATATGAATTTCCCATAGATTTTCACCAGGTGGTGCCGTAACTACGTCGACATAAATCTCTCTCTTACATGCTCCCGTAGTTACTCTGGATTGTAGGGTAAGTTAGGATTGCATCTTAAGTGGACTAAGGTCAGGGGATCAAGGTTATGATGGAGAGAAGAAAATATTGGTGGCACCACTGACATTGATACCACCCCCTTGCTGACTCTAATCTATCCCCGTCCCTGCTCTGTTGTACCCCTCCTGGTCCCTTTCATCCCTTAAGGCCGCAATGCTAAACACACTTTCCTGTGGAGTAAGTCCCATTGAACACAATGGGGCTTACTTTTGAGTAGACACGGTTGGGATTTGAGTAGACATGGTTGGAATTGTGCTCTTGTGTGTATTTGTGGGAATGTTGGCTGGCTGGCTGTGTTTTGAGTGGAGCTGAGAGAAACTTCGCTCTTGGTTTATTGTCTCTCTGGAGTTGTCTCTTAACCTATGAGGAGACCGTGAGGGAGGGCTGAGGGAGTATTTATTAGATTTTTACTCCACCTTTCTTCCCAAAAGTGGCTAACACAATTAAAAACAGTAAAATGCAATCAAAATAATAAAATACAACTAAAATTATACAAAATGTCATGCAGCCAGCAGTAAAAACACCAAATAAAAGATAGTTTATGAAGCCTCAAAGTCTCTTTTGAATTAAAAAAAAAAAGTCTTTAGGTCTCACCGGAAGGTTAATAGTGAGAAGACTGAATATATGTTAGATATTTAGCTGAAGTCTAGTTTATGAAACTGTTTCTGTACATAGTTAAAAATACAGATTTGTAAATGCATTTTTGCCATGTCTGTGTCCTTTGCCAAGGAAACACCATAAGGTCTTGAGCAATGGTGGGCTTCATGGGGTTCTCACAGGCTCTATAGAACCCTTTGCTAATGAGCGCCTGGTTCTGAGAACCGATTACTAGTGGGACATAGAACCTGTTGTTAATTTAGGTTATGAGGACATAGAACCTGTTGTTAACTTATTTGAATCCCACCATTGGTCTTGCTCACTGGTGCACTCTGCTAATGGCATTTGATTTACCTCAGAAACTTCTTCAATATTACAGGGGTCCTAAGGAGAAAATGTGACTCTGATACTGTGTACTCTGATGGGTAACAAAAACATGAATGTACTTGTGGTTGTAAAGCCATTTGAGAATGGGGAAAAGTGCCTGATTTCCAAGAGATTAATATGATCTTCCGTTACAACCCTGGAAGATAGCCACATTGACGCACAGGGCAATGCCTCAGGTTACTCCAGGAAATTTTGCATTAGAAACAGCATTGTTATTATACCAGTCAGTAACAAGCAAATTATGCTTTGAGTAGTGTGCAAGTCTTGCCATCAGGCATCTCCATTGTATTCAGTGTGAAACATGTTGATGAATCTGAGGACATGAATATTGAAGATTTTTAGTTTTACTTTTAAAAAGTCGGATGCCCTCAAATTTCAGGGTTACTTTTCAGGGGCAGAGAGCAGATTTCATAGTGTAATATACATTTTGTGACCTTTAAAAATGAAGCGTAGCAGTTCAAATTTGGAACTGATGCTTAGAAAATAATTGCGATTAAGTTTCCATGGTATATTCCATTTTCTTTCCACCAAAAATGAACTACGCTTTTTGAAATGGCTTTGCATTTAATCACTTGAGCTGCAATCCTTATGACACTTTCCTGGGAGTAAGACCCAATGGAGCTTACTTTTGAGTAGACATGGTTAGGATTGTGCTCTTAGCCAATTAAATGATCATGCAAAAGAAACCAGATCATATCACCAGCAAGGTAACTTTTAATATTGAAACAAAGGGACCAATCCTGTTTTCCCAATAGGTAATATGATGCAGTGGTGCCAGTGGACTGCACCTGCTTCCAGTGGTGGGGGGCAGCAATGACCAGGAAAGGTATATATACATATTTACTTTAGTTTTAAATAGAAAAAGTAATAGTTTTTACTAGTGATGGGCTTCAGGCGATTCTCACAGGTTCTATAGAAGCCTTTGCTAATGAGTTCTTAGAATTGTTACTAATGGGACATAGAACCTGTTGTTAATTTAGGTTATTAGGATATAGAACATGTTGATTTGGGATTAAATAAGTTTTAAACCTAGCAAGTTTTATTATTTTTGCTAGACCAGGGTGACCATATGTCATAATTTGATGGAAGAAAAGTCCCCCCCCCGATAGGACACCCATGAAAAGTGTAGAACATATAAAAAGCTGAAAACCCTTGTGTATATTGCTTCCATGTGCTTCAACAATATATTACTGAATATTACATTTAAAATTATTACCTATAATTTAATACATATAAAGCACACTCTTAACCATGTCAACTCAAAAGTAAGCCCCATTGTGTTCAAAGAGTCTTACTTCCAGGAAAGTATCTTTAGGATTGTAGACATACCCCCAAATCCAGAGTAACTATGGGAGCACATAAGAGACTTTACATGCACCTGTAGTTACTGCACCACCTAGTGAAAACCTATTGGAAATTCATATTGGAATCCAGAGTAAGTTGTTTTTACACCGGAGCAAGGACTCCTCATAGTTACTCTGGATTTTGCCCATAATTTATTAATTCCAAGTAGGCTATAGACAGATTCAAACACTATAGTTTCTCCTGGATGTCTGCTTCTTAGATTGAGAAAAACAACAACTGAAAACAGAATTTGCTGGCCACTAGAATCACTTAGCATAGAATATAAGATCCTTTAAAAAGCAGACATTTGGCCCATATTTGGAAAATAATCTAATTATGAGGTGTGATTGATAATTATCAGGACTGAAGCCAGAGTAAAGGAGCTAAAATACACAGTGTGAAGCCAGTTGGCACAGATTGACCTTCACCCCAAACATCTATGCACACTAAATTTTAACATCCCAGCTCACTTCCTCTCTTTACAGCAGTGCTTGGGAGGAATGTATGTAGATGTGGTCGTCACATTGACCATGACAGAGAAAGTTGAGCAGAGAATCTGCACCAAATTTTGCCAAAGGCATGGTGATACCTGCACAAAGACCTACTCATAGTTGCAGGAAGTGTATGGGAGGAGTATATGAGCCGCACTTGAGGGTACGAGTGGTTCAGACATTTCCAAGATGGCCAACAAAATGTTGACAGTGATGAACATCCTGGGAGACCTGCATCCACCAAAACTGAGAAAAACATTGCAGATGTGTGTGCAGCTGTGAGGGGAAATCATTGAATCACCATCTGTGAGTTACTGGAGGATGTGCAGATGGTTATGGTTCAGTTCAGTCAATTCTCACTGAAGATTTGGGTACGAGAAGCATGTCTGCCAAGTTTGTGCCAAAACTGTTTTCAGCTGACCAAAAAACCCCAATGGATTTCAGTTGTGCAAGATCACCTTAATTGTGTTGAGAATGATGAAAACTTTTTCAAAATGGTCATAATGGGTGATGAGTAGTGGGTGTACGGCTGTGATTCCGAAACCAAGGCTCAGTCTTTGCAATGTAGGAGTTGAAGCAATGTGAAGACACTATTGACCATTGTCTTCATCTACAAGGATACTGTTCATCATGACTATGCTCCATGTGGTCAGACAGTAAACAAGGAGTACTACTGTGATGTCTTGCAGTGTTTGTGGGATGCTATTCATCAGAAAAGACCAGAACTGCATGCGTCAGGTGAGTGCATGGTCCATGTCATGGTGGCAATTGCACCATGACAACACACCTGCCCATTCAGTGCGGCTTGTGCAGCAGTTTTTGGCCAAGCACAACATTCCCCAGGTCCAACAGCCACCGTATTCCCCAGATCTCACCTCTTGAGACTTTTTCCTCTTTCTAAAAATCAAATCCCACTTGAAAGGATGAAAATTTCAGGTCGTCAAGGAAATCCAAATGAAAGCGACAAGGCATCTGCTGATTAACCCAGGAAACGAGTTTCAGGAATGCTTTCATCAGTGGAAACAGTGCTGGATTAAGTGTGTGGCTTCCTAAGGGGACAACTTTGAAGGAGATTAAATGCCAAATTGTTATGCACTTTTTATAGCACCAGTCCTGATACTTATTGATGACACTTGTATACTATCAGCCACCAACAAAGATCATGGTGGCATGCTTTTAATTGTTTTTATCAAGGCTTGAGAGGTTTCTTAGTACTATATGAGAACATTTCAGAGAAGTTAGGTAAAGTCAATAAAGACTAAATATCTATTAGACTAATTTGTTAACTTAAGTGATATATCAATACCTATTTAAATGAGAGTGAGCAGATATTTAAGTTTCCGAACAACACGAAGGCCAGATGTTGAATTGCTTTATTAACTTTAACCAACAGAGGAAACACTTCACTTGCAGGTGAAATGCAGCATCCTTGGGGGAACAAATGTCACATCTAATCAGCCACAGAATCACTTGAGGGCTCTTGATCTCAGCAGTTTTCAACAAGCCTGCACTGAAACATAGCTCAAAAACTGATGCTACCAAACATACTCAATTATACATGCTCATGTACTTATACACACTCGTACATGTGCAAGGGATCTTTAATAACTGGTTCAGGACTGCAGCCCAAAAGACTGGTATTTGTGAAAATAGATGCAAATGAAGATCTGTTTATTGGATGGATGAGCTTGCAATAGGAGCAGTGGGGAATTAAGAATGAAAATGTATTTAAATAATGCAAGGATGTGTCACCCCACCAATGTCGGTTCTGGTGACTTCTGCTGGTGTTCTTTTGCATTTTAGATTGTGAGCCCTTTTGGGACAGGGACTCATTAGCTATTAATTAGCTATTATATTTTCATTTTCTTTGTAAACTGCTTTGTGAACTTTTTAATTGAAATTTGGTATATAAATACTGTAGATAGTCATAACTTGAAAATCCAGACAAATGCATTATAGAAAATATCTATAGGCATTATAAAAGACTTGGAAAAGCCTGCAATTGTCACTTGTGGAAGTACAGCCTCTTCTCAGATGGCACCTCAGCCTTCTCTGCCCCAGAGAACTATGGGATGGATTGCTTGATTGACAGGGAAGATACAGACAATATCACAATGGTCATGACTCTTATGTACAGATAGATATCTATAATTTTAATTCTCATCTTACATAGCCACTCATCTAACATGGGCCACTAAAATTTGCACCAGCAAAATTGCTGGCTCAAATCTGAGTAGCCCCACATGTTAGGTTGGGGCATAACATAAGGTAAGGGGTAAAACTGTTAGATGTATTTTTTATTTGTTTGTATAAAATGGGAAACTCAAGCATCCTTGGACACTTCAATAGCAGAAAAAAACTTCATTTGTAGGGGTAGTGTTGTCACTAGGAGGTGCAAAGGGTGTGGGCCTCACCAGGTGAGGTGCAAATGGGTGACACCACTACTTTCTAAAATTTTTAAAATCTTGGTATTTCTGAATAATCTCAACATGTCATGTATCATTCAATGTGGAATTTTATGTGGAATGCACTGAAACAAACATCATTGAAACACCTCTATTCTATCAAATGATATAGCCAAAACTCCAGCGGGATGGGGCAGTAGTGCATTACAACACTCACCTTATTGCACGTGAGAAGGTCCATCATGGGGTGATGGTCTCCTGCACTGGTTGACACAAATCTTAGATATAACACTGGATGATGGTAGCTGATAGTGACTGCTTTGATCATTCCAAACAAAATAATAACCAGGGAATTGTTTGTGGGTGCAGTATTCTCAAAGCGCTACAACAAATACTAGATACGTTAAGTGTACTCAGCGGCCCCTGTGTATGAACAAAGCAGATATCAGTGTTCCTCATTTTTTTCCTCCCTAAATGATATGTCAAAACTCTACAAGAGAACATCTTGCAGAAAGCCCAAAAGCTGTCAATATGGATAGCAGCTGTTTGCTCAGTCATGCTCACTATATTAAAAGAGACCAAACACTTGTGGCTGCACAGAGATAATCCAGAGATTTTTGAAACAGCTTTCGAAATAAAGGCAATCCCCCTTTGTAATGAGGCTGTTGTTCAGTAAAGAGGTTAAGATGACTTTGGGCTCAGCACAAAACATTGATAGTAACATAAACTGTGAATTAGGGTAGTATAGGAAGATTTATGGAATGTGGATTTAATTCCGCAGTATAAAATTCCTCATCTTCAACAAGGGAGAAGGAAGGACAGACACCCATATTGTGCTGGGATTACTATGGGGCACTAAAACACAAGATTCCTGTTCTCCATGGGTATCCCTATCAGTTGTACCCAGAGCATCTCATAGTGGGTGCAGGACACAATAGGGTCTCTGTAGTGGAAATGCAGAAGACTTTTCGAGGAGATAAGTTGTGGTGTCTGGAGGAGCCCCTTACCTTGGGTGGCAAAGAGTTAAAACCTGGTCTTTAAGACAGTGATTTTCAACCAGTATGCTGTGGCATACTGGTGTACCCTGGATAGTCCTCAGGTGTGCTGTGGGAATTTGGGGATTGACATTCATTAATAGGAAAATTGGGGGATTTGAACAGTCTGGTGTGCCTGGTAAAAACAACTGATGGTGTGCTTTGACAATTTCAGTGCCTTGTTAAGTGTCCCATGAGAAGAAAAAGGTTGAAAATCACTGCTTTAAGCAATTGGTGTGCTTGCACAGCTAAAGCCACTAAAGATAATGAGGTCTTCAGGGACAAAAGCAGCACCTGAAGTAAGGAGTGGCACTGGCTATAGTTGAGGTGGAGAGGAGGTGTGGAGTGACTTACTGGATAAACTGTCTATTGCAAGGTTCTTAACCTTGTTGGTGGTACTGAACCCCGCAAGTTTCTTGTGTGCGTTCACCGAACCGTTCATAGTTGGAAAAATAAAATGTTTTGTCAGTCGTAACAAAAGTATATTAATACACCTGGCAACTCTGGTGAACGGACTGGACACACACCTCTGTTGAACCCCTGAGACTGACTCACCAAACCCATGGGGTTGGATTGAACCCAGGTTAAGAACCTCTGGTCTATTGGCTTGCTGGCTCTCTCTCTGACTTAGCCCACTGGACTGGTCTTCTTACGGAAGGACTGGGAAAGGGACTCTGCAGCAGTGGCATAGTTAATGTTCATGTCACCTGATTCAAAGCTCAAAATGTTGCCCTGAAAGTAATGTCACAGTTTGAAGTGATGCCATGTCCAGACTTCCTTAAAAAAAAAAGAAAATTGGGAAAGCCTGCCTCCTCTCCCCAGCCACTTGCCTCCCATCAGTCTCATGGATCAGTTTTGAAGAAAAACCACTTTTTGTTCCATAAGCAGTTATTTTCATTTTCTGGTTAACTGGCCATTTGATAGAATACAGATATTCCAGTACAGTTTGTTTCATTGTATTCTGCATTAAATTACCTTTCCATTGATCTAAAGCATGATGGTATTGTGATTAATACATATCCCATTTTCCATAATTTTGACTGCTCATGTCAAGCTCAGCTTGATGCCTCTCTAATGCTTTGCTACCTGGTGCAGCTGCTACCCCCTGCAATCCCTAATTATGCCACTGCTCTGCAGCCCTACAGGCAAGCCTTTGATCTGATATCTTCCTATTGGTGGTGGTGTTCAGTGGTAGCTTCATCTCTCTTTTGTGTTAATTGGCTTGAGTCACGGAGGTTTTCTAGGCCAGAAGTCTCTGTCTGACCCATGGCCAATCTGTGGTCTCTAAGAGCCTCTGACCCAGTTGACCAAACATGTGGACCTGTGATATTAAGGTGGGGAAATGAGGATCCATTTAAGTGTGTTATTTTATTTTTGTGTTGTGTGCTGGTGCTTGCTGATATCCTGGAAATTTGAGCCCATTTATTCATGAATGCTCCATATCTAATTTATATTTAAAATATTTTTCTGGCCCTTAACACTTTGTCGGCTATTTGATGTGGCCTTTGGTCAAAAAGTTTAGAGACCTGTATTCTAGGTCAAGCTTAGGCACAGGCCTTTGGCAGAACAGGGGTAGGTGATTATATGATTGCCAGGTTCACATTGCAGTGAGTGGCCTGGGAGCTTATTTCCAGTACCATCACTAGGGTTTGCATCTTGGTGTGGGAGGCCAGGGTTGTAACCCAAATGGACCTCCTTCCATGCAGATGGAGGAGCAACAACCTGGGTGAGTGACATGGTGATATATCATCACCTGGTTCATGCTGTTTTTTGCCATATGTTTCAACTGAAAAGAGATTTTTCATAATGGTTTGTTTTATTGCATTCTGTTGTAAATTATGCACCAAATTCTACATAACATGATGTTATTATTCCTACAAACAGTGATTTTGTCCACTATTGGCATCACTCCCCCTCCATAAGTATCTCCTTAACCAGCACCTTATTTTTTTTCATGCTGTATCATAACATCTTCTCATTGGCTCTTTGAACAATCAGTCTCATTGGCCAATTTTGCATTAAGTAAATTTACTTTTCCTCGTATAAGATAGTTGCATTTTTCAAAAGGTTAATATAACCATCTCCTACCTTGCTTTTCTAATCAGGACCTGATGGAGTCTGTGAGCAACCTCGTTCTGAGGAGGAGGCAGAGGCCACAGAAAGGTTGGATCTGTTGATGGAGGATGGGCATTTCTAGGGCTACTAATCATGGTGGTTGTGGGGGATGTTTGGTCCAGCAACAGTTTTGAGTCTCAGCTGCATGGGATCAGTGCTGAGAGAGACATGTGCCTTTCTGTCCTGCTTTGGCTCTTCCTGGAGGTAGGTTTTGGGCCACTGTGATAAATGGGAAAGCACTCCCTTAGAAAGCACTCTGGCTCCCTGCAGAAATTCCACCAAATTGAGGGCACTGCTGTCCAAAGGTTAAATGACTTAGATATTGGTCATGGAGCCAGACACTTAGGGTGCAATCCAGAGTAACTACGGGGAGTCCTTGCTCCGGTGTAAGAACAATTTGCTCTGGATTGCAAAATAAATTTCCCATAGGTTTTCATTAGGTGGTGCAGTAACTACGGGTACACATAATGTCTCTTATGTGCTCCCGTAGTTACTCTGGATTGTAGTTACTAGTGACTGCACCTATACTTTGATTTATATATGTGAATTCCACGTGTTGCTGCTGTTTTATGCCATACAAATCAAAAAATTAATCCCACCACTGTCATCTGTGTTATAATGGGGAATGCACCACCTTAAACCAATCGCAAGCCAATCCAACTTACTTTAATAGAACAAATACAGTTACATTCAAACAAAAAGAAATTATAACCCTATAGAGATACATACAAGATACATACATTAAATACTTTTGCAAGTTCTAGGACTTGGACTGCGGATTTTGACCATTTGAGGTTCCATTAGATGAGACACTCAGGATATTGGATGATGTGTCTTGATGGATCTGGCTGTGGATTGACAGAGTGAAAGGGCTTCAGCCAGTTCAAGCAGTGGCGTAGCTAAAAGGGTGCAGGGGTAGCAGTTGCACTGGGGAGCAAGCTTTAGGGGGGCAACAAGCAGAGCTTGACAGTAGTGGCCAAAATTATGAAAAATGGGGTGAGTATGAATAATATCATCATACATAGTTGGAAAGGTAATTTAAAGCCGAAGGCAATGAAACAAACTGCATTGGAATAGTTAGGATTGGGCTCCATGTCTCAGAGAAGTCTCAGTCTTCGCACCGGATTCAGAGAAAAGGATAGAAGCTGGAACTTTGCACAATCTCTTGTTTGGAAAATGGTGATGGCAGCAGAACCCAGGACTGTTTTTCAGTGCAGTCCTGCTGGAATAGATGGAAGCACAATTCCTCCAGGGAACAGTTGGGTAAAAGAGAGATTATTTGCAATATATATGTAAGTGTAAGCTAATTACGTATGATTTACTTATCTGTGATTTTGTCTCAAAGCAAATGAGTTTAACCCTTTAAACGGAAAGATAAACACCCCTGAAGTAGCAGCCTACTTATCATGGCAAAACAGCAGGCGATGAAGCTTGCCTTTGAAAAGTTGGGTCAGTTTTGTTTCCGTTTCAGCTGGGAGGCAGAGCTCCCCCTTTCCGCCAAATGATTCCCACTTCTGAATTACCTCTGAGCTGAAACTAAGAGCTCAATTCTAACCATGTCTACTCCAAAGTAAGTTCCACTGTATTCAATGAGTCTAACTCCCAGGAAAGTGTCTTTCGGATTGCAGCATAAGTGTTTTTAAGTCGTGTGATGAGATCTGAGGTTCCTGGGGGTCAGGGAAGGGGGGGCTGACAGCTCTGGGGGCTCCATCTTACCCAGGAAGTCACTGTCAGGTAAGTAAGACAGTGGACCAGGTGGGTGCAGTTCAACAGGTAAGTCTTTACTTTCTTCCAGCATCAGAGGCACAGTATTCTTCATAACAGAGAAGTTTCAACAACCACAGGGAAGTACCAACAACAGGTTCATCTCAACACATCTTCAACTCAACAGTTCCCACCCGGCCGAGGACCCAAGCTGGAGCTATGGCTGTTCTCCTCCAGCTCAGCAGTGGTCTTAGAGGCCTGTTGGCTGGGAAGGGGCACCAATGCCCCAGCTGCTTCCTATCCACCCACCCTTCAGATTCCCCTCTTCCTTTGGGACATGGGAGGCTCCCTCTCCTACAACAGGGGTCAGGCCTGTAGGTTGACCCTCTCACTGGTCTTCTGCCATGGCTGAGAGGGGCCGGCAAGACTGCTGCCTCCACCTCTTCCTCCTCTGCCTCTCCTGTCCCTGCTTCTCTCCCTCTCCAGCTCCTCCATCTCAGAGGGCACACCCTGGTTCTCCTGCAAGGAGTGAAGGAGGGTAGACATCGTCCTGGGGAGTCATCTGACCACAATAAATATAACAAGTCCTGAGTCGACTCTTCTGCAAGTGTCAGCCGGCCTTCCTCACAAGCCACTTGGAAGGGAACTTAATTCATTGCCTGCCTTCTTACCATGGGAAGTAATTCTATAATGTGAATATTGGTAATCATGGAGGTTCATGGAACCAAATGTCATGAATGGGGAGTTCAGTGCAGTTCACATCCTTCAATGCATTTCAATGCAATCATCAGGGACCTACATCTGGGATGATTTGTGGGGGGGAGGTGTTCATTGGATCAGGATAACTCAACCTGTATGTAATGCAGGTGGGGAGGAAAGCTGCAGGATGTGAAATCCATGCCCTTTCTAATTATTATTTATGGGTCTATCACAAGCTTTAAAATTTATTATCCATTGATTTATTGTTATCCATTTAAGGGATTTGTACACTACCTTTCCCCATGCCAATGCCAATGCCAAAGGCAGCTCACAAAGCTGTCGTCACAACAACCCTATGAGGTAAATGAGGCTGAGATTGAGTGACTGGTTGAAGGTCACCCAGTAAGCCTCTTAGCCAAGGAGGCATCTGAACCTGGATCTTCCAGGTCTCAGTACAACTCTCTAACTACAACAACATCAACCTGAGCTAATAATGACTATGAGGAGCTCTTTTACAACTTTACCATGAGGAGGCTTCATTAGTCTGACAACTGGGGCAGAGAGGCTGGTGCATGTCATCACCATTGGATCTTCCCTGACTTATTCCACCCCCTCTGCAACCAGCTTGACTCTCATCAGGGGTGTCACTAGGGTTTGCGTCACCTGGTATGGGAGGCCAGCACGTCACCTCCATACATTGGGTGGGGCAACAATATGAATGGTGGGGTGGTTAAGTGTCATTACCCCACCTCCACTGGTTTTTTTAGCCATACATTTTAATAAAGTGCTTTGCTTTACTGGATTCTCCTGCAAATCGCACATTCAAAAGTGTATAACATGATGGGATTATTTCTGCAAACCATGATTTTAGCCATTTAGTTCATGTGCTGCCATCCCCTTCAAGGGTGCCTCCTATCTAACGGCCTAGTAACGTCCCTGATTGGGACCATTTTGGAAGTCTTGTTCTCTCCTGGACTGACCTTCCACTGCAGCCAAGGCATGCCTGCTTACTCACCAGTAAACTGCTTACTCACCAGTAAACACAGTTCTGCAGTTCACATCCATTTTCAATGCATTTCAATGCAATCATCAGGGACCTACATCTGGGATGATTTGTGGGGGGTATGTTCATTGGATTTGGACAACTCAGGTGTTTTTAGATTCCTCTCAGCCCACCTTTCCAATGAACAATGGCACGTTTGCCTACTCATGAGTAAAGCTGTGATATGGGTCACTTTCACTTTCCATAGAGTTCAATGCCTATTTTAGATTTTTGGCCATAACTTTTGAGAGGAAGGAGATATTTCACAACAGATTTTTGCATTGGATTCTGCTTTTCCACATGAATCCAATGGTCTATGACACGATGGGGTTTGATTCTCCAACACGAATATGCAATTCTTAGGTCCCCCAGCGCACGTCACCCTCTTTGTGTGCGTCACCCGGTGCGGACTGCACCAGTCACACCACCCTGGTGACACCTCTGACTCGTCATCCTCTTCACCCTCCTTATCCTTCTGTTCATCCTTTCTATCACTGTCTTATCTTGACTGGTGGGTGCAGTTAGGTTTGTCAATAGCATTTGACTGCTTTCGTGTCAAACAACATCACTCAGAAAATTGCCACCAACATCAACAGCCATTTTCCAACAGCAGAACTATTTTTCACTGCCACAGATGCTTCTGAGTGACAACTCTATTCAGACGTGTGAATGGTGCTTAGGACTTCCAATGGGTAGCTTATAAATGCTTCTAACATTTTAACAACAGAAATGCTTCTAACAGTTTTTTTAGTAGAACATTGACTTGCATGAGACTCATACAGAAGTGCTGTAGAAAAGCTTCCCTGAATCACTGTCATTATTAGCTCGGGTTGTGTAGTGGTTGGTGAGTTGTATTGAGACCTGGAAGATCCAGGTTCAGAGACCTCCTTGGCTGTGAAGCTTCCTGGGTGACCTTGGGCCAGTCACTCTCCTACCTCCCAAGATTGTTGTGAGTACGGCATCCATCCCCATATTGCTGGCATCAAACTCTGAGGATTGGCATTATTATTAGGCAGCAAATAATGGAGTTTCCTGTTCTCTTTTGTGCCATCCAGGTTTGTAAATGCCTCAAATATCACCCCCACCCAAAATGGAAAAAACCAACATCCCTGCGAGGCTTGTCTTGTATCCTTGAGGTTTTGCTCTCATTTCCATCAAGAGGCATCACATGAAACTCTGTTGATTCCACAGATTGTGGGGTCTGGCATCACAAGACAGAAGGATGAAGGCCAAATACGTGAGCTTCCACTTTTGCATTGGCACAAATCCCAGCAACAAGTCCGGTGCTGGCCTGGGAGGCACTTCTGTACCATTCGGTGCTGTCAGGCACTTCTGCAGCACTCCTGGGGGGCTCAGGCCAGTGCACAGACATGCGCCTGCCTCCCCACTGCAGGAACGGGAAGACGGGTGAGTTGCCCCATGATTGCACAGTTGCGTTCAATGATTGCACATTGAGCTAGTACTAGGGAAACATGATTGCACATGGAAATAACTGCCCATCAAGAAATATTCACCATGCTTAGGTTAAACCACACCACTATGAGAAGGAGTTGCATTTTATTATGGAAAGGGGTGGTTTTCTTTAGCTAGACACCTGAGGGTATCAGGGCGGGGTGGAAAGCAAAGCTGTATCATGTAGCTGTGAATGAATGTGGCTGAAGGAGCATCTGAAGGCATTAGGTTTAGGAAAAAGAAACTACATGCTGAGAAGTCTGACTTTTGCAAGTTCCTTCAGACTGTCTTTTTGCCTTGATAGTCCTCAGAACGACATGGCAGAAAAGTTTATTCTGGAGAAAGTCAGTTGCTCACATTCTGGAGAGAGATGACATTTTTCAAGTACTGGGAAACAGCTAAAAAAACCCCATCCAATGATACCTGGCAGGGAAAGGGTTTCTACACAGTACCTGACACTAGAAATAGCCGCCACTGCACTCTTGGATCTCTGTTGCATGAGAGGGCAAAGTTCTTCCCCCTTCGAAGCCCTGCTGGCCTTTCCGTCTCCCAAATCCCCCATGAAGGAGGTGTCAGTGGATGGGGAAGGAACATGAGGGGAGTGTAGCAGCAAAAGTGTAGGACTTGGTACAAGTGTCGCCCGCTGATGGTTAATTTTCTGACGGGTCGGCTCTTTCAACGCCTTTCAATGATCACCAGAACCCATTCATTTTACACGTTTCACTTTTTCAACCTCTCTCTGCTGGTCTAAAGGTTAAAAGTGTCTTCCCTGATGTTGATTTGCGTGTGACATGGGGAGCATAAAGACTTTCCTTGTGACTTTCTGCAATCAATAAGCATCATTCAAATATTCAGCCACAGATAAAACTCAGGTCAAGTGGCAGGGAATGTTGCCATGCGCTGGTTGTGACTTCATGGCTGACAGTTGCAGGGAGCTGTATAAATACTGCGCAGTGGGCGGGGCTCAGTGTGGGAGTTAGAGAGGCGGTGAGGAGAGAAGGCGAAGAGGAGGTTCAGCAGGCTAGTTTTTGAATACTTTTTGTGTGAGTGGCGTGGAAGGTGCGTGGAAGGTGCGTGAAAGGAAGAGTGAAAGGCGGGTGAGTGAGACGTGAGGTGTGTTTGTGGGTGTGTTTCCTTCCTTTTCCCTTTTCCTCCTTCCCTTCCCTCCCTTCCCTCCCTTTCCTCATTTCCTTCCCATCCCTCTTTGCTCTTTTCCTTCCCTTTTCCTTTCTTTCCTCTCTTTTATGACCTTTTTTCCCCCATCTTTGTCCCAACATCTTTATTTTCTTTAATCATTTCCCATCCCACTGTTATATTCCTATATTTCTCTTTTTGTATTTCTATATTTCTCTATTCCTATATTTCTCTTTTTAACTCTTTCACGCTTTTATTTTAGTTTATTTATTATTTTAGTTTATTTATTTATATTTTAGTTATTATTTTTATTTAATTTTATTCTTTATATATTCTTCTTTATTATTTTAATTTTATTTTATTCGGTATTGATTATTTTAATTTTATTTTCACTTTTTTGTTTATTTTTGTATATTTTTGTATATATTTTGTATCTATTGTATATATTTTGTATATATATTTTGTGTATATATTTTGTATATATATTTTGTGTATATATTTTGTATATATATTTTGTATATATTTTGTTCATTTTTGTTTTGTTTTATTTTATTTCTGGTTTGGGGTGGGTTTATTTTTTTTAGAATAGTATTTTAGGTAGTTTTAGGTTTAGGGGGCTAGATAGGGGGTTAGGATTAGGGGGTTAGATAGGATTTTAGGCAGTTTTAGGTTTAGGGGGTTTGGGAGGGCTTTTTTCTTTCTTCTTTCTTGTTTTCTTAGGTATTTAGTGGGGCTTGGGGGAGGGTTTAGGTTTAGTTAGTGTAAATAGTTAGTTTAGATAGGGCATAGTTGTAGATTAGGGAGACTAGGAATTAAGAGAATGAAGACCTGGCTTCAGAAGCTGCGGAGGTGAGTTGCTTTACTTCTGTTCATCTCATATTCATATTGCAATTCATATTGCAATCCAGCGCAAATTGTTCTTACACCGGAGCAAGGACTTTCTGTAGTTACTCTGGATTGTGCCCTTAGTTGTAATATTTTATTACAATTTAATAAACTACCGGTAAATGCTGACCGGTACCTATAATAAAAATACCATATCTACTTCATTCTGATGCACCATTGAAACTAATGTGCACCCCAATTTTAGAGACTCAGAGCACAATCCTAACCCTGTCTACTCAAAAGTGAGCTCCACTGTGTTCAATGGGTCTGGGAGTACACTTTCCTGGGAGTAAGTCCTATTGAACACACTGGGACTTACCTATGAGTAGATATGCTTAGGATTGCACTGTAAATTTGGCTGGAAAAGGTGAGTGTTAGATTTGAGTAAATATAGTATAGGAGTGTTTTTAGTTTTTATTTTGTCATGTCCTACATTTTTCTTTGGTATCCTACACTTTGGGGCCTTGTCCTCTTTTGTGAATGTGACATATGGTCACCCTGACCAAGGAGGGAGGCAGCTCCTTGCCACCCCATCACAAAAGGGGGGCAGCATGAGTTACACATAAACCGGCTAGCAAAAAAAGGCTGCCTTAACCCTTTGCAGAGTTATTGTGGATTTCTTATTAGAGGCTGCAACACATCTTGGGGGGGACAAACAATGCCCAGTGATGGGAAGAGTGTTGTTGGGTTCAAAAAAGAGAGGGGCAAGTGTTTTATTGCCCAGTGGTCCCCCAGAAGATCTGCTTTTAAAGTGCTCTCTTTCTCCCACTATTTTTTTTCTCGTCCTCTCCCTTCTGTAGAAGTTAAAATTGCATGACGACTGTAACTCCAGAGCGCAGGTCAAGCCAATGAGGAGATCTGTGCTTCCAACCAGACTTAGATGCCTGGCTCTACCTTCTGCATAAACCTGGGCTCCCATTCTGAGACTGGAGCCACCTCTTCCAGGAGGGGAGACCTGGGCTCCAGATACAGGAGTCACAGAGCACCATATGCACTGGAGTGATATATTACTCCTCTCTCCTGGCCTCACCTAACTCACAGGGTTGTTGTGAGGACAAAAGAAGGGGAGGAACTATTTAAGGAGCTCCTTAAAGGATGGGTGGTATGAAAATAGTAACATTTATTTAATCTATTTTTCTACAGTTTTTAAAGACCACTTTTCAACAATAAAGTTCACAAAGAAATTTACAAAGAAAATGAAAAGTAGTTAATTAATAGCTAATTGGTCCCTGTCCGTAAAGTGTTCACAATCTAAAATGCAAAAGAACACCCACAGAAGCCACTAGACATTGCTATGGTGAGTAGGGCCCCTTACTCTCCCCTGAGAAATAAAGGAGGAACACCCATTTAAAAAGAGTGCCTCTTGCCCAGTTAGCAGGGCCATTAATTATTACCATGATTAATTTTGTTGTATAGGAATGTCAAAAAGGTCGGGGTCCCAGGTGGCAAATGATGTGGGTACGCGACTGCCTCTCACCCCAGCCTCAGCACAGAAGTGACATTGTCAGGGTCTCTCTGTACTGAATATGGATTGTGCCAGCTTCACAATTCCTGTGTTGGGCTCTCCTTACGCTTAAGAGAGGGGTTGTTTCAATGGTAGCAAAACACTGTTAAATCAAGGAAGTGCACCTCAGCCGTAAATGAAAATCCAGGGAAGTAGTACTTCCTGAGGAAGGACTGGGAACCTCTTCAGGTGGAGTTTACTAAGGGATTTGAGATTTTGTGATGGAAGGGGGGATTTGGAAGAGCCTGGGCTGGTGGGAGCGGAAAAGAGGGAGGCATCTCAGACTCAGCAGTTTAGTGACTCTCTCTGTTCTCTGGCAGGCTCTGCTGCTGGTGCTGCTGTTGTCCATGCCCCGTAAGGAAGGAAAGCAGTCCTCCTCGGAAGACATGGAAGCAGGTCCACGCCAGGCTCCATAAAACTTTGAGCGTGCCGGAGCTAGCGCCGGAACCAGTGCCAGAGCCAGAGCCAGAGCCAGAGCGTTGGCCGGAACCAGCGCCAGAGTCAGCATTTGAGCCAACAGCACTTCCTGCGCCAGAGTCAGCGCCAGAGCCAGCAGCACCACCTGCGCCAGAGGCTGTGCCAGAGCCAGCAGCACCTCCTGCGCCAGAGTCAGCGTCAGAGCCAGCAGCACCTCCTGCGCCAGAGTCAGCATTTGAGTCAACAGCACCTCCTGCGCCAGAGTCAGCGTCAGAGCCAGCAGCAACACCTGCGCCAGAGTCAGCGCCAGAGCCAGTGCCAACATCGGAGGAGTCCCGCAAGGAGTGGTGGTCAGCAGGTAAGGAAACAGTCCTCCAGCCCACCTGGCAACAAGCCTGGGCTTTTCCTCTTTTCCCTCAACCTGGGTGTTTGCCCCAGATGGGGAGGGAAGCAAAGGAGATGGCCTTTTAAGCTGAGGAAGTGCCCATTTCCATAGATTGGTTCCCCCTGCAAACTGGGGAAAGAAAAATTAAACCTTGACATCTGTTACAGAAAAGTGAAATCTTTGGAGCACAGCCTCTGGGTGTGATAGTCAGTTACAGATGACTATCAGGAGCATCTCCTTGGGTGAGCTTATGAGGAAGACAACCTCTTCATCTGCCCTGTTTCATGTGGTAGGAGCTGTTAGCAGTTCTGATTGGGTTGCAGCCTCTGAGCCCTAGAAGCATCTCTGGGAGTTACAAGGGGCTTCCTCTTTCCACCTTGACTCCTCGTTCTTTCCTTTCTCTCGTTTGCTGGATCTTCATGTTTGTTCTGCGCTGATGTCTATACCTTGCTGTGCACCTTCTACTATGAGTTAAATCCTGGGCAGCTGCTACTAAATATTTCTGTGGGAATACTGCAGTGGTGAGCCTGCATTGTAACTTCTTCTGTTTAGAATTTTATTATTTTAACTAGGATAAAGCGTACCCACATTGGGGGAGTAAAATTCCAACATATGCAATCCCCCACACAATCCACCCCCCATGCGCACCAATCCCCCATGTGCAACATCCCGCATGTGCCTCATTCCTGCATTCGAATCATTCCCCCATGCGCATCATCCCCCCATGCTTTGCACCTCTTTTCACCCCATTCTGGTTGGAATTTCCAAAACCCGGTTCTTTGTGCACCCCTCGGTCACGGAAGGAACAGCCACTCCAAATTTCATGCTTCTAGGCCCAGCCGTTTTGGCTGGGCATTGATGAGTGAGTGAGTGAGTCAGTCAGTCAGTCAGTGACATTGCTCTTTTATATAGCTAGATACTGTGGTGATGGGCTTGCTAATTAGTAAATTTATCAGAGGATGTTTTAAAAATCTTTGCTCTTGAAGTTGATTCAATAAATCACTGTTTCTTCTATATTGTGGGCTATAAGATACCGTGTGTCCCCAGCATCACAACCTTGCCTTGTTGCGCTTCAGTCTCCGTAGAGTTAAAATGGGGGGAAGGTATTTAGGGGCATATGAATGCAGGTTGCCGGCACCTAATGTTAATGGTTTGTCTACCCTTCTGTTCATGGGTCGGGTAAAACTGCTTTAAGACCCTGTGAACCCTTATTTTGTGACAAGGTGGCATTGTCAAAAATTAATTTTTGATTTGAGCCACATTTCTAAAGCATCACTTAATGAGCTGCCAAACATAACGTTTTCATGGTGAAGGTACCAGATGAGGTGAGTCTGTGTTCCTGGGACAGACATAGCTGTGGACAGAAGTTGCAGTTCATCTGCAGTATTATCGGAGACTGTGGGGGAGAAGATGGACACCAATGAATTTCTGCCTCAGGAAGGGGACATCATCTTCACTCTCAGAGATTTTTCTGAAATGGATTAGTGCTGAGACCCCTTGACAGAAACGTTTGGTGGAGAGGGAGATGTGGGTCAGAATAACCAGAACCTAGTGATGTTCTGGGATCCCTTAACTCATTTGTTTGATGAAGAAGGAGATGTGGGGCAAGGTGACCAATCTTCAGTGATGCCTATAATTGAGGGGTTGAATCTACTCTGAATAGATTGTCATCCTCCTTTCTCTCCTTCTGGATGATTTGTCATTCAGCGACACCTTCAGAGGTCAAGTTGGAGGGAGCTCAGGATGGCCATAGTCGGCTCAGATCTCTTCCTCCTGTGGTAAAGTTGTCTGCTGCAGGGTGACCTTTTCTTGTTTCTCCAGGACCTCCTTTCTTTCTGACCTCCCAGGGAGGTCCCTCCTCTCATCATCTTTTCTCCATTTCTCTTAGAGTCCTCGGTAATAACTGACCAGAAGTGGTGCAGGCCCAGAGCCGAGATGGTGTGGCAGCTCCACCACCCACAGCCAGCTTCTCCCTTGTGGACCATGTGGGTGAGGAAGGAGGGCAAACCCTCTTCCTCCTCTAAAGGTAAGTCTTTGTTGAGGACAGGGGTGAGGGCCACATCCCATAAAAGGCTAAACATTTTCTGTGCCTGAGGCCGTGATGTTTAGCTACAGGCAGAGGCGCTTTCAAGGCTGCCCATTTGCTAACTGGGCAAGAGGCCCATTTTCAAGTGGAAGCTCCTCTTTTCTTTCGTGGGGGGAGAGTATCTAGCCCTCTTCACCCCAGCAGTGACTTTTATAGTGGCTTCTGCTGGTGTCCTTTTTGCAACTCTTTGATTGGGAGCCCCCTTGAGACAGGGAGACAAAAGTTGTTTTCTCTGTCAAAGGCATTGAGAACAAGCAGTATATAAATCCTGTAGATTGACTGGTTTTGAGGCGGGGGGTTCAAAGGGTGTCTAAGTGCAAATCTTGCCCTAGGGAGAGCTGATCTGCAGGCAGACTCTCTCAGGACCTGGTCCGTTCAGGTAGCTTGGAAGCAGCCGTTGCTGCCAAGAAAACCCCACACAAATCAGCCCCAGTTCCTTGAGACCTTTCCGAGGTTTTACTGTGGACAGTGACTCCCTCTCCCCATATCTGAAGACTCTTTTCTTCTCTCTGTCCAGATGACCTTATTTTGGAAGATTTGGAAGAGGAGGAATAGAAGGAGAAAGAGGAGAAGGAGGAGGAAGAGGGAGAAGGAAGACTTCATGGAAGCCATCCCGATCGACCCTCAGCTGGAGCCATGGCCACTGTGGAGGATGCCAAACTGCAAGCGACACAGGCTTTGGGAACAACCTTTTGTGGGAAGAATCAGGACCGTCTGGACTGGCCTCGTGATCTGAACTCTGCGCCTGCACCTTACCTTGTCACAGGAGTCCTAAGAGAAATGGAAAAGATGTAGTGAGTGGATGGACATCTCTGAGAAGAGGACTGTTTCTCCGCCTTCCTCACCCACATGCTCCATATCTTTGGAGAGCTTGAGCCTGGCTGAGGGAGCTGACCTGGCCTCAACATCTGAACTCTGGCGCTGCACTATACCTTGTCACAGGAGTCCTGAGAGAAATGGAGAAGATAAAGTGAGTGGATGGACATCTCTGAGAAGAGGACTGTTTCTCCGCCTTCCTCACCCACATGCTCCTCGCCATCTAAACTCTGGAACGACACTACACCATATGACAGCTTCTGGAGGAGTCCAACAAGAAATGGAGAAGATAAAGTGAGTGGAAGGTCCTGTCTGAGAAGAAGAGTGTTTGTCCTTCCTCCTCACCCATATCCATATCATTGGAGATCTTAAGCCTGGCTATTGGAGCTGGCCTGGTCTCAACATCTGAACTCTGGCGCTGCATCATACCTTGTCACAGGAGTCCTAGGGAAATGGCGAAGAGAAGATGAAATGAGTCAAAGGGCCTCCCTGAGAGGACTTGAGATGATAAAAAGAGGACATGTCCTAGAAATCCAGGACATATGGTCACCCTGAAGAAGACATCTCTACCACAGGAGGAGAGATTTGAGCTGACTCTGGCTGTATGAAGACAACTCAGTGATCTCGCTCTCTTACAAATCATCTTGAAGCAGAGAAAGGAGGATGACAATCTGTTCAACCAGGACAGGGCAACAAACAAACATATTTTATGCTGCCTTTTCTGGCCTTGGATTGCTCCTTTGGCTCCATTTTTCAAGGCAGTTTACATGGACAGAAGTTTCTAAGCCTCAAAGATTATAATCAACAGAGTCCTTCTACATTTCAAGAACGGCTTCATTGCAGGTGGATCTCGCCTTAGTCTGGCCACACACGCTGGCTTGCCGACTCCCCCACAGACAGGCTTCACAGCAGGCTCTGCCACCCAAAGACTCTCAGCTCAGCTTATCAAAGTCGCCGCTTTGGAGTCTCCAACAGGTGCCCTTCAATGAATTCGCTTCGGACATGTCAGCAGTTCAACCCTCTCGGCCAGACCTGAAAGAAGGGATGGTGGTGCTTCCCCCTCGTCTCCCAAGAAGAACAACAAGCCCTAATGATCACCCAGCTCTGCACAAGGTCTGCTGCGTTTCCTCCTGATTCTTCCCTCGTCATGTGTCAGTTCCCAAAGTCCTGTGTCACTTACTGGTGGCCATCACTGCTCCAGCTGGGGGGTCAAGGATGGCAAAGTGCCCGGATCCGACATCTCGCTTGGCTCCTCCCTCCTCATTCCCAGCCTCCTTCCTCACTGCGTTGGTCCTGCCTCTTGTCTGGCTGATTCTGCTGGTGGTCTCCGATCTGGTGCCGGGCTCCACTCCTGCTTGCATCTCCTGGCTGACCCGTCCTGGATTTCCATCATGGATCAACTCCTTTCTCCCTTGCCAGTTCACTTTCTGATCCTGGAAGGAATCATTGGCTACAGAGAGCGCTTGGTCTCTGCAGGAGTATTATTTATAAGCAGATTCTGCTCCTTTTGAGGACAATTGGGGAGAGGGTCGTCCTCTCACCCAATATGCTGTTGTAGGTGCTGCTGGATTTTGTGTGTCGTTTACGAAATGCTTCCATTTCTTGTGATTGATGGTGATGTTTTGAGCCTCAACACTGGGTCCTTAGGTCTTCCTCAACCAGTTTGAGCCTCGCTGAACTCTCTACTGGACCTTTTTGGTCGCTCTTGCCAGAGAAACTTATGTGGCAGCTGACTGGTGTTCATTTTACAGACAGGGCCAAAGCTTCTCAGTCTGCATTCAGTCATACTGAAGGTTGATGGTCACACCATACTGTTGAATGAAATGAATTTCACATTCCTGTCCTAGGACCTGTGGACCCTAAGTAAGGGCTATTGTGAGCCTCTGGCTGGATCTAAACTGATGGTGTGTAGAGAACTTCCCAATAAATGTTTACATGTTAGGCTTCAATTCCTGCCTCCTCTGTCTACTTTTTAAAAAGGCTTGAAAACACACTATACTCATGCCTGTGAACAGGGTAAGTGTAAAGGATGGATCCTGGCTCTCCCTCTGGGAACAAGGCAGTCAGCCCTCTCGTCTCCCTGGACCATCATCATTCCACCTCCTCCCTTCCCTCACACCTTCCCACCTTCTCAGCTGTCCGAACCTGACCAGTGCAAAAGGATTCCTTGTTGGGGCCCATGGCTGGTCTGTGCACCAGCTGATCTCCCCTTGGAGTTGTGCAAAAGTGCTTTACAGTTCTTTTGTGACTTTCCTGGGCCACGGGCTTTTGGATTGCACCCTTAGGCTGCAATCCTAAGGGCTTACATTTGAGTAGACGTGGTTAGGATTGTGCTCTTACTCACTTAACCTCCGTGCAGGGCTTAGATTTATTTGTCTTTTAGAGCATATTATTGTCAAATATAAATTCCATTTGTTGTCACACTGATATTTTAGGACAGTGCAACTTTATACATAAGGTGTAAAAAAACCCTCATCCTCTTCTTCCTACGAGTTTCCACATATCACTGTTGTCTGGAAGAAACAGTCATGCAAATGACTGTCTCTCCAAAAACAGGCAACAGAAAAGTGAAGAAGGAAACAAAGCACTTTTTTCCCTCCACCGGGTCTTGTAAAACTTTCATTATTTGCATCTATTGGGGCCCCTACAATAAATCAGCTGAAAGGCACCAGGTCTTGCATGGATCTTTCATGCAGTTGAAAATTGCTCAGATGGCATATTTTGCCCCAATTGCCAGGACTCTTTCATGCATCGAATTCCCTTCACAACTTTTAAGCTGACCTGGAGAGCCAGGAAGATCACAACTGCACAGTTATGCCACCACCTTTTCTACATGGACTCTTATACCTTGTGTCCTTGAGAAGAACTTACATTTCCTTCTTTTCCCTCTGAGCATTCCCCTGCAGGCAGCACACAGCCTTCTTGTAATTAACGTTATAGGTATTAAACAACATGCAATATAACTTTAAAGGAATAATAAGAAAAGCAGTGTTTAAATTATTCACATGAAACCAAGAAGAGTGTTTTTGGCTTTATTTTTTCATGTCCTATATTTTTACAGAATTTCAGTTTTTTGGGGTTATGACATCTGGTGGTAATGGTAGAAGCGGCACTGCAAATATCCTCTCCCACTTCTGTGTTGTAATCCACTATCTAGGGTCTGCAAAATTGCTGGCATAGCTTTGAGTTGACCTGTTCCAGCATTAGAGACTTAACCCTGGCAAGGGAACGGATGCAAGAAAGAAAGGCGTGATCGAGAGTGGATACACCAGGATGAAAACCAGATTGTTCAATCCCTGGGAGGTTGTTTACACGCGCCCAAGATGAAAGTTTGGAGGATAAGTATTTGGCGTAGGTCTTCCCAATACTGGACAGAAGGCTTATGGGACGGTAGTTGGATGGAAGAGCGGGATTATCTTTCTTGAAAATAGGAAGGAGAAATGAGAGCCGCCAAGCATCTGGAAAGCTGCCCGAGGTGTTGATCAGGGTGAAAAGAGATGCCAGGGGATTCGCCCATCAACCTGGATTACAGAGTAGAACCTCATTTATTATGCGGTCTGGACCAGGAGCTTTGGCTGGTTTTTAGAGATTTAATTAAATCATATATCTCGGGTGGATTAACCAGTGGCCAATGGGAAGATTATGATTGGCGGTGTCAGAGAGAGGGGTGGAGGAAGGGAGTAAAAGGTTTTAGAAAAGTAGTCAACCCAGGTGGCCTCAGGGATGGGAGTATGTATAACGTAGGGAGAGCGACATGCCCTAGAAACTATGGACCAGAAGTCCTTGTGATTTTTAGTCATAATGGCTTGTAGAAGAGAGCACCACTTTCTGTTTTTCCTGAAGCGTTTGCAGCATACGCTTCAGTAACGGAAGTAATTGCTAAGATTGTGGCGAGATGGGCTATTACGGACGGAGTTGAAAAAATGGCAAACTTGCTTTTTTAAACTCCAACATTCAGCGTCAAACCAGGAGTTGCTAGCATGGGAGGAACGACAGTTAGGACTTGATACGATTAGATGATCGACCAAGGAAGAAATTAGAGAATTAAAAACTTTAATCACATCAGAACAAGACTTTGATGAAGTTAAATCATGCAGCAGAGAGATAATCTCAGAAGCTTGTTTCCACTGAATATATGCTTTTTCCGCTGCTGGGGACCATCTATAAGGACAGGATGGATTTGGGTAGGTCGGGAAAAGGGGGGGGGGAAGACTTAGGAAAAATGAGAAAGAAGACAAAATAGGTGGATGGTCGCTTTCAAAGCAGGGTCAAACAAAAAAGTCAGAGAGAAAAGGGTCCAGAACGGGGCAGATTAAAACATAATCTATCTCGCTAGCACCTCTTGGAGAAAAATGGGTACACTCCCCTGGAATATCCTGACCCCTGGAACGTTTGCTGAAATACACAGTAGTCGTAGTAATAGTTAATTTGCTTAACTTTAAGTCATTACAAATATAAGGCAAGGCAGTGTCAGATTTCAATATAAAATCTGGATTAGACCTTAAAAGTATAACTCAGCTAAACTAACATATAAATAAAACATCAAAGTTAAAAGTAAACAGATTCACAAAAGCGAAAGGCTTCATATCTCATTTGTTAATACAAAGATCAATATAAGATATAGATTTAGGGTATAGTCATGTGCCATCCAAAAACCGAGTCCTTATGTGTTTGGCCGCCAGGGCAAATTTTGCAACTTTAAGAGTGATTTCACAGTCTGCATCGCTTAAAAGCCAGCAAATCAAGTCAAAGGTAGACCTATTGCAAAACTGAGCAATAATGCTGGTAAGGAAATTTAATCTGGGGGCTTCAAACAAAGGGCATCTTAGAAGATAATGTGCAATATCATCAACTTCGCCTGAGTTGCAAATGCATAATCTGAGAGCATAAGGAGTGCTTTTGAATCTGCCTTCCAGCATCGAGGTCTGCATGGTTTGCAAGCGTAAAGCGGTAAAAGCCTTTCACATAGCTGGGATGGTAAGGCAGGACAAATAGTACTCAGAAACAAAAGTTGTTTTGTAATGTGATATCCAGTATGCACATGGTGAGTTGCAGATAGCACAAAGTTCATATCTCATGTGAAAAAGACGAATTTTGTCTTTCAGTCCACATTTAACCTTAGGAGAAATATAAGAGGGTAGAGCACCTAAACTTATTTCATAAGACTCCAGAACAGGTCTAACTAAAGATGCCCAGGAATGGAGTGCAGGGTTGGAAATTTGTTCAGTACAACATAGTTTGGGGAGGCGAGAAGCTTCCATACAAAATAACTTATCCCAGAAGAGGGCGAGGGCAGCGTGACAATGAGCTGTAACTGAAAGTAATCCAACTTCTGCTCTGATAAGGGAAGAGAGTGTTGATTTCGGAACACCCAGAAGCAGGCGAATGAAATTATTTTGAATGGGCTGTATAGTCGAAGTTTGAGAATGACCCCAGATTTCGGCCCCAAAGATCCACGGAGGGATAATTTTTCTAGCAAAGACCACTGTCGCAGGAGCCATTAGGTTCCCACCTTTAGATCTCATAAAATGCAGTAATAATTGAGAAGAGTGGTCTACTTTGAGTTCAGCCAAATTCAGATGGGGGGTCCAAGAAAGATTGGTGTTGAAAGTGATACCCAGATATTTGAAGGCCTTGACCTGTTCAATCTGGGTATCACCAACAGACCATTTGTATCTCTTCTGTTTATTTCCGAAAATCACCACTTTTGTTTTGTTGTAGTTAATAATAAGTTTTTCTTGGGCACAGTAGGAGTTTAGTCTTTGCAGTAATCTACGTAATCCGACGGGTGTGACTGAAAATAAAACTATGTCGTCTGCATAAAGAAGGATGGATAGCTTCCTTGTCCCTATAGCCGGGGGAAAAAACTCAGGACCCTGCAATGCCTTAACTATATGATTTATGTAGAAATGAAAAAGGAACGGGGCTAACAAACATCCTTGTCAGACACCCCTATCTGTAGGGATTCTTTCAGAAAGCAGGCCTGTTAGGCCCAGTCTAACTCTTAAACTGGTGCCAGTGTGGAGTCTTTGGATTAGAAATAGTAATCTTCTGTCTATATTAGTTTCAGCCAATTTATGCCAAAGGAGCTCTCTGTTAACCAAATCAAAGGCCGAAGTGAGATCTACAAAAGCAGTATAGAACTTCTGACTTCCGGTCTGGGTGTACTTATGAATTAAATGGTAAATGACAAAAGAATGATCTAATGTAGATTTTCCTCGTTGAAAACCAGCTTGCTCTTCGGCGATCATAGAGTTCTCCTTAGCCCATTTCTCCAGTTTATGTCCCGAGGCTAAAGGTACTGGAGACCTCCATAGGAGGTGAGTGTGAGCAGGATGAGCTAGTCATGCAGAAGTTTCTATGATCTCGGCACAAGATGTAGATCCTTTGTAAATACAGCCATTTAATGAAGCTCCAGTAACCTTAGAGATGGACTCCGAAATCTTCAAATCTGATGACTGCATGGAAGCTGGGTTGTCCATTGAGGCATCAATGAGGGTAAAAACTCCGCTTTGTCGAGTCCGATCTACCACACAAATAGGAGATAAAGGTACTCCAACAGGATGAGAGGGTGAAAGTGTTGGCAAAAAACTTGTGTCAAATTCTATAAGATTGGAAGAAGGAGCATTGGGATGCTCTGGTCTAAAATCAGAGTTTACAGGGTTTGAAGTATTATCCTTACAGCTTGAGGGAGGATCCTCCTTAGAGAGGTTGCGGGGCTTCGCAGTTTTAGATCAAATCAATCTTTGCATGATCTGATTTTGAAAGTGTCTTTGGGGCAATATTCCCATCTCTCTAAGACGGCGGCGGGCCTGGGAAAAGATCTGGTTTGGGACCCGGTCAGAATGGAAATGTCATAGAACACGCGTCTGCCATGGGGAGGAGGGGAGTTTCTCCATGCTGCGTAAGTTGATTTCTGAGGGTTTCATCCTCAAAATAATTGCTCGATGTTTCTTGACCTTCCAGATTTTAGACCAGTCCAACACTTGTCTAGGTTGCTGGGAAATTAAGAGAGCCACACTCATAGAATTCAGTATTAGCTTTGTTGGAGTAACATCAGCTAAAAGAGAAGAGGGTTGTTGTCAAGGAAAAAATAAGCTCTGTGTCTTTGTGGATTTAAAGGAACAGTCTGATTTTTGCTGGTGAGAGCTAGTGTCCACAAGTTTCAGAGACCATTCCTTTAAGAGGGAGAAGATCTGCTCTAAGTGTTTGAGAATTTGCTGAACGTCAGCAGCCGTGGAAGTCACTTGTTGTCATAGGGAATTAGAAGTACAGCTTTCCTGCATAGCATTCCTGGAGCTGGGAGGTTGTCTAGCTTGCTCATCCATCAAATCTTTCATGGGAGTTCTAGTCAGCGGAGAGAGGCGCGAGTAATCAATAGTCTCTGGCAGGTCAGTATAGCAGTCTAAGGAGGGCGCAGGAGGGGATTTCCTGGAAGATTCAGAAAAGAAATTTTCCAATTTTGTCTGCTTGGAGAGTTTCCAGCTGGCAGAATGGGACCCCGTATCTGGGCTCTCCGAAGAGAGTTGGCGTTTCCGTCCCATTGAAAAGATAGTAAATCTGCCACTGAATTCACAGGATTTCAGCCCCTAGTTTGACTCACAAATCCTTTCTTAGCAGCGTCCAGATCCTTTCTTGGCAGTGTCCAGAGATTTTCAAGCAACCGAGGCGTGTGGGAGAGCTTGCTGATAAAGGAGCAAAAGTAATGTTAATGCCTCTATTACAGAAGCTTCACAGATGGAGCAGGATATAGAAGCAGACTTTTGAGATAAAAAGCCTCAATTAAAATAAAAGGGCAAAAAAGCTGAGCGTTTAAAAACATAAATAAAATTTGATTAAAAAAAAGAGAAAACCTTGAACGTGACCGGTCTTCAGCCGACCGGAACCGGAAGGGAAAAGTGCAAAATATTTAATGAAGTTTATTGTGGAGTCTTTAGATTGCCTAGAAGTTGAGAACCGGGGGGGCGGGGGGAACCTGGTCTTCAGAATGCCAGTTCATAAACTGAGCTAGAGCTAGGTTAGATTGGCCAATTCTGGAATTAAAGTCGCCGGTAATGGTCAGAGAAGCCAAAGGATAGGATTTGGAGGAATCTGATATGGTTTCATCAAGATCTGACCAAATATCGGCTGGGGCCAAATATACTGGGGGGATATAAATATCGAAAAGGAGAATTGGCAGATGATGCCCATGGGGGAAAGTTGCGCATGGGAAAAGTTGCGCATCGGTGGATGATGCTTATGGGGAAAGTTTCGCACGATGGGATGATGTGCATGGGGGAAGTTGTGCATGGGTGGAAGTTGCACATGGGGGAAGTTGCGCATGGGGGAAGTTGTGATACTACTCCGCTACTAAGTACACCAACGCAAGAACTCATGTCCCAATAACTGAGGCACTCGCACCCCAGCTATTGCCAGAAGGTTCGTGTAAAATATCATCTAGTTTTTATTTAACCCATAGTTTTTTCATGTTCCTTGTAAGTTAAAGCCTGGTCAAGGGTCACTCCCAGATACTGGTTTGTGGTTAAACTTTTGGTGGCACTGAATGTCCCTAGTTTTGATCATTTTAGTTCCCAAAAGGCAAGAGCTTAACTGCAGTAAAAGATACTGCAGTAATTGTTTTCCTCTTTGGGCCACGTTAGGGTATGGCCACTTGTAAAGTGGAAATAAAGTAGTTTAAGGAAGATGGCATTTAGAACAAAACCTTTTGAAGACTCGGTAAAAGGGGATTCAATTGATAGCTTACCTACATTGGTGCCTGCTCCAGGTATGGAGGTCCAGTTAGAGACTTCTGTGGACTCTAGAAATTGGAGTGCAGCTGCTGAACATTTGAGGGTCCCTTCAGGGGTCTCCAACCTTTTACCTTTAGGGCTTTAGGATTATGCAGAGGAGGAAATTTTAGTAGGTGTAGCTTTTCATCTCACAGATCATAAGCTGCACCTGCTGAAATTCACTCCTCTACTCAACTGTTTAAGGTCCAAGAGCCCAGAAGTTGAAAGTTTGGAGACCTCTGTGAGGTTCAGACACTGTGGACATTGGATGATCCATCTGGAGGGATCTGGCTGTGGATTTACAGCACATAAGAAGACACAATAGGAACTGAACTGAAGCCAGCCAGTTCAGTCGGTGGTTTGGCTAAGGGGGTGGCTGTTGCTTTGGGCAACATGTTTTAGGGGGGCAACAAGCTGAGCTTGAAAGTAGAGGCAAAATTGTGAAAAATGGAATGTGTATGACTAATAATATCATCATCTTATATATTGCTGAAATGGTAATTTAGAGCAATACGCAATGATACAAACTGCATTGGAATAGCTTTGTTCTGCCATGGCCTAGTAACCATACCATGAAACACACTAATTACCTATGGAACAAAAAGTGGTTTTCTTTAACTCATAAGAACATAAGAAGAGCCTGTCCTGGATCAGGCCCAAAGCCCAACTAGTCCAGCTGCTTGTATCGCAGTGTCTCATCAGATGCCTCAGGGAATATCTAGGTGCCCTCCCCTGTGTCTGGCATTTTGAGGTTGCCTACGTCTTCCTCTGTGTATGCACGCACATACACCCCTCATGGCTTGTAAGCTTGTAAGCTGTGATGGTCCTTTCCTCGAGGAATTTGTCCAATCTTTTCTTAAAAATATTGAGATTAGATGCCATCACCACATCCTGTGGCAAGCAGTGCTACAAACTAATTACATGCTGGGTAAAGAAGTATTTCTTTTGTCCTTCTTAATCCCCCAACATATAATTTTAGTGGAAGTCCCCTCGTTTTGTGGTTATGTGATCTCACTAGCCACTCAATCCATCCCTTGCATAACTTTGTATGTCTGAATCATGTCCCTCCTCAGGCATCTCTTTTCTAGACTTAAGAGCCCCAAACAGTATAGCCCTTCCTAATATGGAGGGTGTCCCAGACCATCCATCATTTTTCTCTATATTATTTTTGGGATGCGGCAACCTGAACTGTACAAAGTAATCCAAATGCAGCATCTCCATCCATTTGTGCAATGGCATTATAATATTTGCTCAGTATTATTTCAATCTCCGACAAGGTCGTGAGAACCACTTGGTGTTTATTCTGCAGTCACCAGTTCTCTGGTGGGTTCCATTTCTCTGAGGCTCAGTCGTTGAGCATGTCAAGGACACCAGTCTCTTTTCATGACCAGAGCATGCATTGACCCAGTCGATTGGACGATAATTGAGGACTCCACAATTACAACCCTGTCTCTCCTGGACACCGCCCTGATCTGTTTTATCATTTCAAGATCCCCTTCAGGCTTCTGATCTGGGGGATGATCTGGAGGATCTCAGAAGTGACACGAGATTGGATGCTCTGAGATCCAATGAGATGTAATTATGATAAGGCCTAGAACTTGCTCTTCAAGTTGATTCCATAAACTACTGTTACTTTTATAATGTGTGCTAGAGATAACCTAAGTGTCCTCAGCATCACAGCCTCACTATATTGAGCTTTGGACTCCACAGAGTCAAAAGGAGTGGGGGTTATTTAGGGGTGTATGAATGCAGGTTGCTTGTAGCTGGTGTTAATGGTTTGTTTAGTGTTCTGTTCACTAGTGCACTAAACCTGTTTTAAGACTCGGTAAAACCCCTTTTTTTGTGACAAGGTGGCTGATGCTTTGCAGACTTTGATTTGGCCACATCTGGAAATCATCACTTAATGTGGTACCAAACATAATGTTTGTGATTTCATGGTGAGGGTTCCAGATTAGGTGAGTTTGTGTTCCTGGTGCAGACTTGGCTGTGGACAGAAGTTGGATTCCTATTCATTTGCTGTATTGTCTGGGACTATAGAGGAGGAGATGGACATAGATGAACTTCTGCCTCAGGAAGGGAAAGTCTTCTTCACTGTCAGAGATTTGGCTGAAATGGATTAGTGTTGGGACCCCTTGACAGAAACATTTGGTGGAGAGGGAGATGTGGGGCAACATGGCCAGAATCTAGTGATGTTCTGGGAGCATCTAGTGATGATCTCCTGATGCTCATTGATGTGTTTGATGAAGAAGGAGATGTTGGGCAAGGTGACCAGTCTCCCTGATGCCTATAACTGAGGAATTGAATCTACTCTGAATAGATTAGCGATCCTCCTTTCTCTTCTTCTAGAGTCTTCATTCACTGACTCATCGTCATCCAGCCAGGTAGGTCAAGACAGCCAAAGTTGGCTTGAATATCTTCCTCCGATGACAGAGATGCCTGCTGCAGGCATCCTCTTCCTTTTTTCCAGGACATGTCCTCTTTTTATGACCTCCTGTCTTCTCAGGGAGGTCCCTCCTCTCATTTTCTCTTCTCCATCTTTCTTAGGACTCCTCGAGAGTGCACTGGGTGTGGCGCAGGCCCAGAGGAGCGAGGCCAGTCCAGTACACGCAGCCAGACTCGAAGTTACCAAGGATATGGACCATCTGGGTGAGGAAGGAGGACGATGCCTCATCCTTCCCTAAAAGTAAGTCTTTTCCAAGGAATGGGGTGAGGACCACATCCCAGAAGAGGCCAAACATTGTCTTTGCCTGAGGCCATGACATTTAGCTCCAGATAGAGGGATTTCCAAGGCTGCCCATTTGCTAACTGGGTAAGAGGCACTTTTCCAATTGGGGGCTCCTCTTTTCTTTAGCAGAGGGAGAGTAACCAGCCCTCCTCGCCCCAGCAGTATCTTTGATAGTGGCTTCTGCTAGTGTCCTTTAGGAAACTTTTTAGATTGGGAGCCCCTTTGGGACAGGGAGCCATGAGTTATTTTCTCTGCAAGCTGCATTGTGAGCTGACTTGGTCCTTTCAGCCAAACTGGTAGCTTGAAAGCAGCCATTGCTGCCAAGAAGGCTCACCCCAAATCAGCCCCAGTTCCTTGAGATCTTTCCAGGGTTTTTCTGTGGGCAGTGACTCCCTCCACCCCCTTGCCCATTTCTGAAGGCTCTTTTCTTCTTTTTGTCCAAGTATCCGAAAGGAAACAGACCTGTCTAGAGGGTAGAGCAGGTAGGGGCAGGAGGTCTGGTCTAGAGGGGAGAGCCTCAGTTTGCCTGAAGATAAGAGCTGAAGGTTGCCGGATCAAGCTGAAGGTTGCAGAACCTGAAGTCAGATTTGAGGCAAGACCTTGAAAAAGTGGCTACCGAGGCTGATATTTTCCTTCTGCTTTTCAGTGGGAGTGGAGAAGCTGTCTCAGCTGCCCTTCGTGGGAGAGCTGAAGGAGAAGTTTGTCAGCCAGCATGTCAGACATCGGGAGTTAGTAGTGAAAACCAGACTGTGGATGAAAGATCTTGAACGTAGCCGGTTCTTGAAAGATGCAACAACTCTGTGTTTGTAAAAATCCCTTCGGCCTGCCTAAGTAAACCACTTTGAATAAAGTCTAAGGAGCAATCCAAAGGACCAGAAAAGTAGTATAGAAATGCCATTATTATTATTATTATTATTATTATTATTATTATTATTATTATTATTACGTGAACCTGACCACACTGTGTGAGATGCCAAAGGCATGTCTATTACACTCTGATCAATAAATGAAGCTGGTCGTTTTGTATGTGTATCTCTGAGTATATTTGTGTGCACTGGCAGTCCTTTGCCTGACCCAGTGGAGGCTCATCTTAAGTTCTTCTCCCAGCAGTTAGGAGTACATTTGCAGTGGCTGAGATGGTGCAAATATTTGACTTTTTTCGTGGTGTTTCATTCTCAGGTCTGTCAATGAAAGGCTGCCTCCCATCACTGACCTCCTCAAGGCTATTCATTAGGGCTGCCTCATTACTGGAAACGAACAGAGATTTTTTTTGCAAATACAGTGGTGACTTGGTTGATGAGCATAATTTGTGACAGAAACATGCTTTTATTACAAAGCAAATTTTCCCATAAGAGACAATGGAAACTCAGACAATTTGTGCCACAACCCAAAAATCTCTCTATAAAAAACTGTAAAGTCACTGACTGATGCATCTATGCTCAGCCAAAACCACCGGCCTAGAAGTGTGAAATTGGGAGAGGATGTTACAACCATAACAGAGGAAGAATCAATTTTTGGCAAATCAAACTGGAAGGGGGTGAGAAGGGGCACAACCTGTTTTTCTCCCTATACCTTGCACTGAAGAATCCCTCACTGATCCATGCTCTGCCCCAACCCCTGGACCTAGAGGCGTAAAATTTGGGGAGGGTGTTTGCTATGTGACCTGAGCACCCACCAAGAAACTAGATTGAGAAATTTAACCCCTAAGAGGGTAAAAAGGGGTGCAATATGTTTTTGTCCTCAATCCTCTCAATCCTTGTGACTATCAAGCCAAGGTTTTACTGTAAATAAATCAAATATTACTGCTAAATAAACCAAAGAATAAGTTGATGGGTCTTGAAAGCTTGAAAAAGTGGGTCCTGAAGCTCAAAAATTGGGAAACTTCTGCACTTGATGATCTACAGATTGTGACAGGCTCCTGTGTACCCCCTTTCCTCCCCACTGATTTCCCACCCAGGGCAGCTGGAAGTGTTAAAAGAAGGAGGTCTTGATTTTTAGAGGGGAAAGCGAGGGAGGGAGGGAGTAGCCCCTTTCTCCCCTACCCCTTCCTCTGCCTCTCTCACCCATCCATGTATTTGAGGTCAGCAGCCTCTCTGGTGAGGCCCAGGCAGATGGACCCAGGACTGGGGTGAGACAGGGGAGGGAGCCCCAAAAGGGGGACAAAGCTAGGCTCAAATCCCAGTTGGTGAAGCACATCAGGAAGGGTGCTGGAGAAGGAAATGCTGCTAGAAAGTGATAGCACAAGAGGTTCCCAGCCTGTCCTCTGTTTGTTCCCTTTGATGAACCTTCAGTAAGTTCATCAGAAGCATCAGAGCGCTGGAGGTTGTACAGATCCAGGCTGCAATCCCATCCATGATTTCCTGGGAGGGTCTCCATTAACTATAATGGGGCTGACTTGACACAAAACTATTTCGAGTGATGAAGACAAAAAGAGTTTGAAGGGCTTCAGAGGGATCTCTCTGTACTGGAAGAACAGGGAACACAACGACTGATGTGTTTTAAAGTAAGTAAATGTAAAGTTATGCACATTGGGGCAAAGAATTCTAACTTGATATATAGGTTAATGGCTCTGTCTGTGACAGAGAAAGAGGGAGATCTAGTGAAGAGCTCAATGAAGGTGTCAACCCCACATGCGGCAGCGGTAAGGAAGGCAAATTCCATGCTTGGGGTCATTAGAAAAGGAATTGAGAATAAAATGGTAAATATTAAAATGTCACTCTACAAATCAATGGTGAGGCCACATTTGGAGTACTGTGTCCAGTTCTGGTGACCATAACTCAAAAAGGATGTAGAGGAAATGGAGAAGGTTCAGAGGAGAGTGACTGAAATGATGGATGGTCTGGGACACCTTCTGTATGAGGAAAGACTACAGCGTTAAGGGCTCTTCAGTCTAGAAAAGAAAAGCTTGAGGGGAACATGATTGAGACATAGAAATGCCCCCTTAGAAAGCACTCTGGCTCCCTGCAGAAATTCCACCAAATTGAGGGCACTGCTGTCCAAAGGTTAAATGACTTAGATATTGGTCATGGAGCCAGACACTTAGGGTGCAATCCAGAGTAACTACGGGGAGTCCTTGCTCCGGTGTAAGAACAATTTGCTCTGGATTGCAAAATAAATTTCCCATAGGTTTTCATTAGGTGGTGCAGTAACTACGGGTACACATAATGAATCTTATGTGCTCCCGTAGTTACTCTGGATTGTAGTTACAAATCACCTATACTTTGATTTGTATATGTGAATTCCACGTGTTGCTGCTGTTTTATGCCATACAAATCAAAAAATTAATCCCACCACTGTCATCTGTGTTATAATGGGGAATGCACCACCTTAAACCAATCGCAAGCCAATCCAACTTACTTTAATAGAACAAATACAGTTACATTCAAACAAAAATAAATTATAACCCTATAGAGATACATACAAGATACATACATTAAATACTTTTGCAAGTTCTAGGACTTGGACTGCGGCTTCTGACCATTTGAGGTTCCATTAGACGAGACACTGAGGATATTGGATGATGTGTCTTGATGGATCTGGCTGTGGATTGACAGAGTGAAAGGGCTTCAGCCAGTTCAAGCAGTGGCGTAGCTAAGGTAGTGCAGGGGTAGCAGTTGCACTGGGGAGCAAGCTTCAGTGGGGCAACAAGCAGAGCTTGACAGTAGTGGCCAAAATTGTGAAAAATGGGGTGAGTATGAATAATATCATCATACATAGTTGGAAAGGTAATTTAAAGCCGAAGGCAATGAAACAAACTGCATTGGAATAGTTAGGATTGGGCTCCATGTCTCAGAGAAGTCTCAGTCTTCGCACCGGATTCAGAGAAAAGGATAGAAGCTGGAACTTTGCACAATCTCTTGTTTGGAAAATGGTGATGGCAGCAGAACCCAGGACTGTTTTTCAGTGCAGTCCTGCTGGAATAGATGGAAGCACAATTCCTCCAGGGAACAGTTGGGTAGAAGAGAGATTATATGCAATATATATGTAAGTGTAAGCTAATTACGTATGATTTACTTATCTGTGATTTTGTCTCAAAGCAAATGAGTTTAACCCTTTAAACGGAAAGATAAACACCCCTTAAGTAGCAGCCTACTTATCATGGCAAAACAGCAGGCGATGAAGCTTGCCTTTGAAAAGTTGGGTCAGTTTTGTTTCCGTTTCAGCTGGGAGGCAGAGCTCCCCCTTTCCGCCAAATGATTCCCACTTCTGAATTACCTGTGAGCTGAAACTAAGAGCTCAATTCTAACCATGTCTACTCCAAAGTAAGTTCCACTGTGTTCAATGGGTCTAACTCCCAGGAAAGTGTCTTTCGGATTGCAGCATAAGTGTTTTTAAGTCGTGTGATGAGATCTGAGGTTCCTGGGGGTCAGGGAAGGGGGGGCTGACAGCTCTGGGGGCTCCATCTTACCCAGGAAGTCACTGTCAGGTAAGTAAGACAGTGGACCAGGTGGGTGCAGTTCAACAGGTAAGTCTTTACTTTCTTCCAGCATCAGAGGCACAGTATTCTTCATAACAGAGAAGTTTCAACAACCACAGGGAAGTACCAACAACAGGTTCATTTCAACACATCTTCAACTCAACAGTTCCCATCTGGCATCACAAGACAGAAGGATGAAGGCCAAATACGTGAGCTTCCACTTTTGCATTGGCACAAATCCCAGCAACAAGTCCGGTGCTGGCCTGGGAGGCACTTCTGTACCATTCGGTGCTGTCAGGCACTTCTGCAGCACTCCTGGGGGGCTCAGGCCAGTGCACAGACATGCGCCTGCCTCCCCAGTGCAGGAACGGGAAGACGGTGAGTTGCGCCATGATTGCACAGTTGCGTTCAATGATTGCACATTGAGCTAGTACTAGGGAAACATGATTGCACATGGAAATAACTGCCCATCAAGAAATATTCACCATGCTTAGGTTAAACCACACCACTATGAGAAGGAGTTGCATTTTATTATGGAAAGGGGTGGTTTTCTTTAGCTAGACACCTGAGGGTATCAGGGTGGGGTGGAAAGCAAAGCTGTATCATGTAGCTGTGAATGAATGTGGCTGAAGGAGCATCTGAAGGCATTAGGTTTAGGAAAAAGAAACTAAATGCTCAGAAGTCTAATTGACTTTTGCAAGTTCCTTCAGACTGTCTTTTTGCCTTGATAGTCATCAGAACGACATGGCAGAAAAGTTTATTCTGGAGAAAGTCAGTTGCTCACATTCTGGAGAGAGATGACATTTTTCAAGTACTGGGAAACAGCTAAAAAAACCCCATCCAATGATACCTGGCAGGGAAAGGGTTTCTACACAGTACGTGACACTAGAAATAGCCGCCACTGCACTCTTGGATCTCTGTTGCATGAGAGGGCAAAGTTCTTCCCCCTTCGAAGCCCTGCTGGCCTTTCCGTCTCCCAAATCCCCCATGAAGGAGGTGTCAGTGGATGGGGAAGGAACATGAGGGGAGTGTAGCAGCAAAAGTGTAGGACTTGGTACAAGTGTCGCCCGCTGATGGTTAATTTTCTGACGGGTCGGCTCTTTCAACGCCTTTCAGTGATAACCAGAACCGATTCATTTAACTCATGTTTCACTTTTTCAACCTCTCTCTGCTGGTCTAAAGGTTAACAGTGTCTTCCCTGATGTTGATTTGCATGTGACATGGGGAGCATAAAGACTTTCCTTGTGACTTTCTGCAATCAGTAAGCATCATTCAAATATTCAGCCACAGATAAAACTCAGGTCAAGTGGCAGGGAATGTTGCCATGCGCTGGTTGTGACTTCATGGCTGACAGTTGCAGGGAGCTGTATAAATACTGCGCAGTGGGCGGGGCTCAGTGTGGGAGTTAGAGAGGCGGTGAGGAGAGAAGGCGAAGAGGAGGTTCAGCAGGCTAGTTTTTGAATACTTTTTGTGTGAGTGGCGTGGAAGGTGAGTGGAAGGTGAGTGAAAGGAAGAGTGAAAGGCGGGTGAGTGAGACGTGAGGTGTGTGTGTGGGTGTGTTTCCTTCCTTTTCCCTTTTCTTCCCTCCCTCCCTTCCCTCCCTTTCCTCGTATCCTTCCCATCCCTCTTTGCTCTTTTCATTCCCCTTTCCTTTCTTTCCTCTCTTTTATGTCCTTTTTTTCCTCATCTTTGTCCCAACATCTTTATTTTCTTTAATCATTTCCCATCCCACTGTTATATTCCTATATTTCTCTTTTTATCTCTTTCACGCTTTTATTTTAGTTTATTATTTTAGTTTATTTATTTATATTTTAGTTATTATTTTTATTTAATTTTATTCTTTATATATTCTTTCTTTATTATATTAATTTTATTTTATTCTGTATTATTTTAATTTTATTTTCACTTTTTTGTTTATTTTTGTATATTTTTGTATATATTTTGTATCTATTGTATATATTTTGTATATATATTTTGTGTATATATTTTGTATATATATATTGTATATATTTTGTATATATTTTGTTCATTTTTGTTTTGTTTTATTTTATTTCTGGTTTGGGGTGGGTTTATTTTTTTAGAATAGTATTTTAGGTAGTTTTAGGTTTAGGGGGCTAGATAGGGGGTTAGGATTAGGGGGTTAGATAGGATTTTAGGCAGTTTTAGGTTTAGGGGGTTTGGGAGGGCTTTTTTCTTTCTTTTTTCTTGTTTTCCAAGGTATTTAGTGGGGCTTGGGGGAGGGTTTAGGTTTAGTTAGTGTAAATAGTTAGTTTAGATAGGGCATAGTTGTAGACTAGGGAGACTAGGAATTAAGAGAATGAAGACCTGGCTTCAGAAACTGCGGAGATGAGTTGCTTTACTTCTGTTCATCTCTGCAGGGCTGAAGGGCTGCCTTCCTCTGACGGACCCAACTCATCTGTTGGTGTTCGGGGCAGTCTCCCTTGTGTGTCCCACAACCTTTGATTTGCCTGCTTCATATGTATCTGTCTTGTGTAATTGTATCCAGAAATGAACCACAGAAACCAATGTTGTCCAAGAAATAGGACTGTAAGCGTGCAAGGTTGAACTGGTGTTAGTCTGTTCTTAAATATTTTTATTTGGCAGGTTTTGTGGTTCCCAAGTTCTTATTCCAATTTTTATAAATAATAGTTGCTCTGGATATGTAGTGGTTGAGTGATATAAATGGCATGGTCATTAATCCTGCACCCCCAATCCGGCCCTATCAGTCTTCAGTGATCAGTATGCAGAGTGCTTTATTTTTTTTGTTCATATTTTGGGTTTTGTTTGGCTTACAAAAATGGGAAGTGCAGAAAACAGTGTTGCATGTTTTTATTTTGTTATGGCAGGAGAATCTCTACCGATGAGTCTTGCCAGAAAAGTAGCTGAGATATTATTGGTGTGTCCTACTGCCTTGTGCGGTTTGCTTGGGAGCAGCATGCCAAAGGGCCTTTCATTGACACCCCCTGTCATTCCCTACCCACCGTGTTTGTCTCCCTCCTTCTCTTGGAGATCCAACACTTTCCAAATGGTCCTGCTCTTGTCTTTTGTTTACTGCATATGCTTGTCACCGTCAGAGCTGCACGTGTGTCCTCCTAGGATAGAGACTGTGTCCACGTGTGTCCTCCTCCAGAGAGACTGGCACAAACACTAGCAAAGTGCTAACTTTAGGGAAAGGAACTTGCACTCTCGGCGTTCCTATTGAAGTCAATGGAGTGCTGGGTGCAAAGCTTTGCCATCTGGTAGTCAGTAGTGCCAATTACACCTTTGAAAAATGATGAATCAGTGAGTCTCTCTGATGAAAAACAGGCTTCTGGGTATATTTTAAAAGTGATGATAGTGAAACAACTAAAAGCGGATGGCAGAAAGCGAAGGATACCTATGCAGTATTTACCTGAATGAAATGAGCCATCAAATCTTATCGACACTTTAATTTTCAAAAGGTTTGAGACAGAAAAATGATTACTGTTGATTGTAATGTGCAGCTGCAAAGCAGGTGCCAAATTTAATTTTACTGCATACAACAATGAGTTGTATGACAATAATTGTATTATTGCTCCAATGGATTTATATTATGATTTTTACCTAATTGCACTGCTTTATACAACAATTGGTTTGTGGGCAAAATCCATAGCAGTTACGGGTCCACACACCTTCTAGTGTTATCTTATGGAAAGTCATCTTAACTGCTGCAGAGCAAGGGGCTGAATTTCACTTTAGGATATAGGCCTTACCCTACAGTCCAAAGTAACTACGGGAGCACGTAAGAGACATTACATGTACCCGGAGTTACTGCACCACCTAGTGAAAAACTATGGGAAATTCATATTGCAATCCAGCGCAAATTGTTCTTACACCGGAGCAAGGACTTTCTGTAGTTACTCTGGATTGTGCCCTTCGTTGTAATATTTTATTACAATTTAATAAACTACCGGTAAATGCTGACCTGTACCTATAATAAAAATACCATATCTACTTCAATCTGATGCACCATTGAAACTAATGTGCACCCCAATTTTAGAGACTCAGAGCACAATCCTAACCCTGTCTACTCAAAAGTGAGCCCCATTGTGTTCAATGGGTCTAACTCCCAGGAAGGTGTCTGGGAGTACACCTTCCTGGGAGTAAGTCCTATTGAACACACTGGGACTTACCTATGAGTAGACATGCTTAGGATTGCACTGTAAATTTGGCTGAAAAGGGTGAGTGTTAGATTTGAGTAAATATAGTATAGGAGTGTTTTTAGTTTTTATTTTGTCATGTCCTACATTTTTCTTTGGTATATTACACTTTGGGGCCTTGTCCTCTTTTGTGAATGTGACATATGGTCACCCTGACCAAGGAGGGAGGCAGCTCCTTGCCACCCCATCACAAAAGGGGGGCAGCATGAGTTACACATAAATCGGCTAGCAAAAAAAGGCTGTCTTAACCCTTTGCGGAGTTATTGTGGATTTCTTATTAGAGGCTGCAACACATCTTGGGGGGGACAAACAATGCCCAGTGATGGGAAGAGTGTTGTTGGGTTCAAAAAAGAGAGGGGCAAGTGTTTTATTGCCCAGTGGTCCCCCAGAAGATCTGCTTTTAAAGTGCTCTCTTTCTCCCACTATTTTTTTTCTCGTCCTCTCCCTTCTGTAGAAGTTAAAATTGCATGACGACTGTAACTCCAGAGCGCAGGTCAAGCCAATGAGGAGATCTGTGCTTCCAACCAGACTTAGATGCCTGGCTCTACCTTCTGCATAAACCTGGGCTCCCATTCTGAGACTGGAGCCACCTCTTCCAGGAGGGGAGACCTGGGCTCCAGATACAGGAGTCATAGAGCACCATATGCACTGGAGTGATATATTACTCCTCTCTCCTGGCCTCACCTAACTCACAGGGTTGTTGTGAGGACAAAAGAAGGGGAGGAACTATTTAAGGAGCTCCTTAAAGGATGGGTGGTATGAAAATAGTAACATTTATTTAATCTATTTTTCTACAGTTTTTAAAGACCACTTTTCAACAATAAAGTACACAAAGAAATTTACAAAGAAAATGAAAAGTAGTTAATTAATAGCTAATTGGTCCCTGTCCGTAAAGGGTTCACAATCTAAAATGCAAAAGAACACCCACAGAAGCCACTAGACATTGCTATGGTGAGTAGGGCCCCTTACTCTCCCCTGAGAAATAAAGGAGGAACACCCATTTAAAAAGAGTGCCTCTTGCCCAGTTAGCAGGGCCATTAATTATTACCATGATTAATTTTGTTGTATAGGAATGTCAAAAAGGTAGGGGTCCCAGGTGGCAAATGATGTGGGTACGCGACTGCCTCTCACCCCAGCCTCAGCACAGAAGTGACATTGTCAGGGTCTCTCTGTACTGAATATGGATTGTGCCGGCTTCACAATTCCTGTGTTGGGCTCTCCTTACGCTTAAGAGAGGGGTTGTTTCAATGGTAGTAAAACACTGTTAAATCAAGGAAGTGCACCTCAGCCGTAAATGAAAATCCAGGGAAGTAGTACTTCCTGAGGAAGGACTGGGAACCTCTTCAGGTGCAGTATATTAAGGGATTTGAGATTTTGTGATGGAAGGGGGGATTTGGAAGAGCCTGGGCTGGTGGGAGTGGAAAAGAGGGAGGCATCTCAGACTCAGCAGTTTAGTGACTCTCTCTGTTCTCTGGCAGGCTCTGCTGCTGGTGCTGCTGCTGTCCATGCCCCGTAAGGAAGGAAAGCAGTCCTCCTCGGAAGACATGGAAGCAGGTCCACGCCAGGCTCCATAAAACTTTGAGTGTGCCGGAGCTAGCGCCGGAACCAGTGCCAGAGCCAGAGCCAGAACCAGAGCATTGGCCGGAACCAGCGCCAGAGTCAGCATTTGAGCCAACAGCACCTCCTGCGCCAGAGTCAGCGCCAGAGCCAGCAGCACCACCTGCGCCAGAGGCTGTGCCAGAGCCAGCAGCACCTCCTGCGCCAGAGTCAGCGTCAGAGCCAACAGCACCTCCTGCGCCAGAGTCAGCGCCAGAGGCAGCAGCTCCACCTGCGCCAGAGGCTGTGCCAGAGCCAGCAGCACCTCCTGCGCCAGAGTCAGCATTTGAGTCAACAGCACCTCCTGCGCCAGAGTCAGCGTCAGAGCCAGCAGCAACACCTGCGCCAGAGTCAGCGCCGGAGCCAGTGCCAACATCGGAGGAGTCCCGCAAGGAGTGGTGGTCAGCAGGTAAGGAAACAGTCCTCCAGCCCACCTGGCAACAAGCCTGGGCTTTTCCTCTTTTCCCTCAACCTGGGTGTTTGCCCCAGATGGGGAGGGAAGCAAAGGAGATGGCCTTTTCAGCTGAGGAAGTGCCCATTTCCATAGATTGGTTCCCCCTGCAAACTGGGGAAAGAAAAATTAAACCTTGACATCTGTTACAGAAAAGTTAAATCTTTGGAGCACAGCCTCTGGGTGTGATAGTCAGTTACAGATGACTATCAGGAGCATCTCCTTGGGTGAGCTTATGAGGAAGACAACCTCTTCATCTGCCCTGTTTCATGTGGTAGGAGCTGTTAGCAGTTCTGATTGGGTTGCAGCCTCTGAGCCCGAGAAGCATCTCTGGGAGTTTCAAGGGGCTTCCTCTTTCCATCTTGACTCCTCGTTCTTTCCTTTCTCTCGTTTGCTGGATCTTCATGTTTGTTCTGCGCTGATGTCTATACCTTGCTGTGCACCTTCTACTATGAGTTAAATCCTGGGTAGCTGCTACTAAATATTTCTGTGGGAATACTGCAGTGGTGAGCCTGCATTGTAACTTGTTCTGTTTAGAATTTTATTATTTTAACTAGGATAAAGCGTACCCACATTGGGGGAGTAAAATTCCAACATATGCCATCCCCCACACAATCCACCCCCCATGCGCACCAGTCCCCCATGTGCAACATCCCGCATGTGCCTCATTCCTGCATTCGAATCATTCCCCCATGCGCATCATCCCCCCATGCTTTGCACCTCTTTTCACCCCATTCTGGTTGGAATTTCCAAAACCCGGTTCTTTGTGCACCCCTCGGTCACGGAAGGAACAGCCACTCCAAATTTCATGCTTCTAGGCCCAGCCGTTTTGGCTGGGCATTGATGAGTGAGTGAGTGAGTGAGTGAGTCAGTCAGTGACATTGCTCTTTTATATAGCTAGATACTGTGGTGATGGGCTTGCTAATTAGTAAATTTATCAGAGGATGTTTTAAAAATCTTTGCTCTTGAAGTTGATTCAATAAATCACTGTTTCTTCTATATTGTGGGCTATAAGATACCGTGTGTCCCCAGCATCACAACCTTGCCTTGTTGCGCTTCAGTCTCCGTAGAGTTAAAATGGGGGGAAGGTATTTAGGGGCATATGAATGCAGGTTGCCGGCACCTAATGTTAATGGTTTGTCTACCCTTCTGTTCATGGGTCGGGTAAAACTGCTTTAAGACCCTGTGAACCCTTATTTTGTGACAAGGTGGCATTGTCTAAAATTAATTTTTGATTTGAGCCACATTTCTAAAGCATCACTTAATGAGCTGCCAAACATAACGTTTTCATGGTGAAGGTACCAGATGAGGTGAGTCTGTGTTCCTGGGACAGACATAGCTGTGGACAGAAGTTGCAGTTCATTTGCAGTATTATCGGAGACTGTGGGGGAGAAGATGGACACCAATGAATTTCTGCCTCAGGAAGGGGACATCATCTTCACTCTCAGAGATTTTTTTGAAATGGATTAGTGCTGAGACCCCTTGACAGAAACGTTTGGTGGAGAGGGAGATGTGGGTCAGAATAACCAGAACCTAGTGATGTTCTGGGATCCCTTCACTCATTTCTTTGATGAAGAAGGAGATGTGGGGCAAGGTGATCAATCTCCAGTGATGCCTATAATTGAGGGGTTGAATCTACTCTGAATAGATTGTCATCCTCCTTTCTCTCCTTCTGGATGATTTGTCATTCAGCGACACCTTCAGAGGTCAAGTTGGAGGGAGCTCAGGATGGCCATAGTCGGCTCAGATCTCTTCCTCCTGTGGTAAAGTTGTCTGCTGCAGGGTGACCTTTTCTTGTTTTTCCAGGACCTCCTTTCTTTCTGACCTCCCAGGGAGGTCCCTCCTCTCATCATCTTTTCTCCATTTCTCTTAGAGTCCTCGGTAATAACTGACCAGAAGTGGTGCAGGCCCAGAGCCGAGATGGTGTGGCAGCTCCACCACCCACAGCCAGCTTCTCCCTTGTGGACCATGTGGGTGAGGAAGGAGGGCAAACCCTCTTCCTCCTCTAAAGGTAAGTCTTTGTTGAGGACAGGGGTGAGGGCCACATCCCATAAAAGGCTAAACATTTTCTGTGCCTGAGGCCGTGATGTTTAGCTACAGGCAGAGGCGCTTTCAAGGCTGCCCATTTGCTAACTGGGCAAGAGGCCCATTTTCAAGTGGAAGCTCCTCTTTTCTTTCGTGGGGGGAGAGTATCTAGCCCTCTTCACCCCAGCAGTGACTTTTATAGTGGCTTCTGCTGGTGTCCTTTTTGCAACTCTTTGATTGGGAGCCCCTTTGAGACAGGGAGACAAAAGTTGTTTTCTCTGTCAAAGGCATTGAGAACAAGCAGTATATAAATCCTGTAGGTTGATTGGTTTTGAGGTGGGGGGTTCAAAGGGTGTCTAAGTGCACATCTTGCCCTAGGGAGAGCTGATCTGCAGGCAGACTCTCTCAGGACTTGGTCCGTTCAGGTAGCTTGGAAGCAGCCGTTGCTGCCAAGAAAACCCCACACAAATCAGCCCCAGTTCCTTGAGACCTTTCCGAGGTTTGACTGTGGACAGTGACTCCCTCTCCCCATATCTGAAGACTCTTTTCTTCTCTCTGTCCAGATGACCTTATTTTGGAAGATTTGGAAGAGGAGGAATAGAAGGAGGAAGAGGAGAAGTAGCAGGAAGAGGGAGAAGGAAGACTTCATGGAAGCCATCCCGATCGACCCTCAGCTGGAGCCATGGCCACTGTGGAGGATGCCAAACTGCAAGCGACACAGGCTTTGGGAACAACCTTTTGTGGGAAGAATCAGGACCGTCGGAACTGGCCTCGTGATCTGAACTCTGCGCCTGCACCTTACCTTGTCACAGGAGTCCTAAGAGAAATGGAAAAGATGTAGTGAGTGGATGGACATCTCTGAGAAGAGGACTGTTTCTCCGCCTTCCTCACCCACATGCTCCATATCTTTGGAGAGCTTGAGCCTGGCTGAGGGAGCTGACCTGGCCTCAACATCTGAACTCTGGCGCTGCACTATACCTTGTCACAGGAGTCCTGAGAGAAATGGAGAAGATAAAGTGAGTGGATGGACATCTCTGAGAAGAGGACTGTTTCTCCACCTTCCTCACCCACATGCTCCTCGCCATCTAAACTCTGGAACTACACTACACCATATGACAGCTTCTGGAGGAGTCCAACAAGAAATGGAGAAGATAAAGTGAGTGGAAGGACCTGTCTGAGAAGAAGAGTGTTTGTCCTTCCTCCTCACCCATATCCATATCATTGGAGATCTTAAGCCTGGCTATTGGAGCTGGCCTGGCCTCAACATCTGAACTCTGGCGCTGCATCATACCTTGTCACAGGAGTCCTAAGGGAAATGGCGAAGAGAAGATGAAATGAGTCAAAGGGCCTCCCTGAGAGGACTTGAGATGATAAAAAGAGGACATGTCCTCAAAATTCAGGACATATGGTCACCCTGAAGAAGACATCTCTACCACAGGAGGAGAGATTTGAGCTGACTCTGGCTGTATGAAGACAACTCAGTGATCTCGCTCTCTTACAAATCATCTTGAAGCAGAGAAAGGAGGATGACAATCTGTTCAACCAGGACAGGGCAACAAACAAACATATTTTATGCTGCCTTTTCTGGCCTTGTATTGCTCCTTTGGCTCCATTTTTCAAGGCAGTTTACATGGACAGGAGTTTCTAAGCCTCAAAGATTATAATCAACAGAGTCCTTCTCCATTTCAAGAATGGCTTCATTGCAGGTGGATCTCGCCTTAGTCTGGCCACACACGCTGGCTTGCCGACTCCCCCACAGACAGGCTTCACAGCAGGCTCTGCCACCCAAAGACTCTCAGCTCAGCTTATCAAAGTCGCCACTTTGGAGTCTCCAACAGGTGCCCTTCAATGAATTCGCTTCGGACATGTCAGCAGTTCAACCCTCTCGGCCAGACCTGAAAGAAGGGATGGTGGTGCTTCCCCCTCGTCTCCCAAGAAGAACAACAAGCCCTAATGATCACCCAGCTCTGCACAAGGTCTGCTGCGTTTCCTCCTGATTCTTCTCTCATCATGTGTCAGTTCCCAAAGTCCTGTGTCACTTACTGGTGGCCATCACTGCTCCAGCTGGGGGATCAAGGATGGCAAAGTGCCCGGATCCGACATCTCGCTTGGCTCCTCCCTCCTCATTCCCAGCCTCCTTCCTCACTGCGTTGGTCCTGCCTCTTGTCTGGCTGATTCTGCTGGTGGTCTTGGATCTGGTGCCGGGCTCCACTCCTGCTTGCATCTCCTGGCTGACCCGTCCTGGATTTCCATCATGGATCAACTCCTTTCTCCCTTGCCAGTTCACTTTCTGATCCTGGAAGGAATCATTGGCTACAGAGAGCACTTGGTCTCTGCAGGAGTATTATTTATAAGCAGATTCTGCTCCTTTTGAGGACAATTGGGGAGAGGGTCGTCCTCTCACCCAATATGCTGTTGTAGGTGCTGCTGGATTTTGTGTGTCGTTTACGAAATGCTTCCATTTCTTGTGATTGATGGTGATGTTTTGAGCCTCAACACTGGGTCCTTAGGTCTTCCTCAACCAGTTTGAGCCTCGCTGAACTCTCTACTGGACCTTTTAGGTCGCTCTTGCCAGAGAAACTTATGTGGCAGCTGACTGGTGTTCATTTTACAGACAGGGCCAAAGCTTCTCAGTCTGCATTCAGTCATACTGAAGGTCGATGGTCACACCATACTGTTGAATGAAATGAATTTCACATTCCTGTCCTAGGACCTTTGGACCCTAAGTAAGGGCTGTTGTGAGCCTCTGGCTGGATCTAAACTGATGGTGTATAGAGAACTTCCCAATAAATGTTTACATGTTAGGCTTCAATTCCTGCCTCCTTGTCTACTTTTTAAAAAGGCTTGAAAACACACTATACTCATGCCTGGGAACAGGGTAAGTGTAAAGGGTGGATCCTGGCTCTCCCCCTGGGAACGAGGCAGTCAGCCCTCTCGTCTCCCTGGACCATCATCATTCCACCTCCTCCCTTCCCTCACACCTTCCCACCTTCTCAGCTGTCCGAACCTGACCAGTGCAAAAGGATTCCTTGTTGGGGCCCATGGCTGGTCTGTGCACCAGCTGATCTCCCCTTGGAGTTGTGCAAAAGTGCTTTACTGTTGTTTTGTGACTTTACAGTTTTTTTGTGCTGCAATCCTAAGGGCTTACTTTTGAGTAGACGTGGTTAGGATTGTGCTCTTACTCACTTAACCTCTGTGCAGGGCTTAGATTTATTTGTCTTTTAGAGCATATTATTGTCAAATATAAATTCCATTTGTTGTCACACTGATATTTTAGGACAGTGCAACTTTATACATAAGGTGTAAAGAAACCCTCATCCTCTTCTTCCTACGAGTTTCCACATATCAATTTTGTCTGGAAGAAACAGTCATGCAAATGACTGTCTCTCCAAAAACAGGCAACAGAAAAGTGAAGAAGGAAACAAAGCACTTTTTTCCCTCCACCGGGTCTTGTAAAACTTTCATTACCCCCCACGGCGAGAATGAAGAGCTGGAGACAGATGCTGGGTTTAAAGGGCCACTTTATTGAATAACTACAACTATTTATTAACCCACAGGGGACTGCTGACAAAGTCGTGCTGGTCACTACAAAAATAGGGACGGGCGAAAGCCTGGCTCAGGTCACACCCTCACACAGAAGGTGCCCATCATCACCAACCCGAAGGTCGAGACAGCTGGGCGCTCAATCAACCAGTTGCCCAGTTGACTTCGCCTAAATCCCGGGTGCAGGGCTAGCCGCCTAGGCTTACGTCCGGTCTGGGACCCAATAAGCCCGCTGCATCGCAATGACCCTTGCTGTCTCAGGCAATCACCAAGGCCTATCCTGCCTACCCCAGCACGACACCTGCCACACGGGGAACCTGTCTAGAACATGGTTCCACCGCCCCACTAAAGACAGTCAAGCAGTCCCCTAACTAAATCCCAGATGAACTCATCTAGGGCGAAATCGGTAAGGTGAACCCCGTCATCCCTAAAAACATGGGGCAGCTGCCAAAGAACATGAGGGTGAACAATGACAAGCCCGCCCGAACGCTTCACAAAACTCGCCACGTAGGCGTTGACCCTCTTACGGGCCAAATCAATCTTCCGGATACTCCTGGCACCCTTCCACACCCTCCTCGGGAGAAAAGATGACCAAAGGATCCGGATGTTCGGGCACCACCACATAACAAAAGAGAGATCTCTCTTAATCTGAACCCTGAGATCCGAAGTCCTCATTTGGGTTAGATCATTCTCTCCGAGGTGGACCAAAAGAACATCAGGGGGCGGGTTGTCCCTCAAAAACCCATTAACTATGGGCAGCAGCTGCCCCCACCCCATACCCCGCTTTACCACCCAGAACAACTGTACGTCCGGGGCCAAGCCGAGGCAGGAACCAGCTCCGGTACGTTCGGCCCTCCTCCGAGCCCAGAAGAGGATGGAATGGCCAATAACCAGTACTCGAAGAGGTCGGGGTGAAGATGACTCTAAAGAGAACAAAAACAGAGTCACTGAACAATGATGCGAACACTCAAAAAACAAAGTTACATCCACTAGGCACCCCACCCCGCTAAGGCACCCCTCCAAGGTGTCACTTGCGGACGTAATACCTGAAGGCACCCGAACGCCATCGGCCGATGCGCCGGATAACCTCCTCAGGCAGACCCATGGTCGATGCCAAAGTGGCAGCGCCAATCCGAAAGGAATGAACGCTGTAATAGCTAGGGGAAAGACCAAGAGTGGTCAATGCCCATGACAACACTGCCCGAAACTGGAAGAATGTGAGAGGCGCCCCATCAGCATGCTGAAAGAGGGGGCCGACAAAATGCAAAACCCTGTTCCTATATTGGGTAAGAGCCCCAACCGGGCACAATGGGTGGCGTGGGACAGCCCTAAGCCTGATTAGTGCACCCCGAGACCTTTGGTCATTTTTGGCCCTTCGCAGATGGAGAACACACTCAGAGGAACTAAGAGTCAAGTCAGACCACCACAACACATTAGCTGGGTCAGCCGAACGAGACCTCACTAGAACCTCGCCAATCCTGAAGGCCCCGAAAAACATGACCATAGCCACAGCCCTAAAAAGGTCTCTCTCAAAATCCGAGCTGCAGCACCTGGCAAAGGCCCCCACCAAACCACTCAAAATATCCAGGGTGAAAGGTTTCCTCTTATCAGGTTCCACCGGCCGGTCACGGCGCATGCCTTCAAGCATATGCCGTACCTTAAAGTTCTGTGTGGTGTCGGAGACACCCTGCAACCCCGCCCCAAAAGCTAAAGCAGACAAATAGATAGCGATAGAGCGAGGGTGAAGACCTGATTCGAAAAGGAAAAGCAGGAAGCGCAGCACAGCCTCTTCAGGAAGAGGCCAAGTCACCGGCAGAGCATTGGCCTGGCAAAAGGCCTCAAATTCCCCCACCTTACGTTCGTAGGAGCTCCTAGTTGAAGGAGCCAGCGAACCCAGAATCAATCTCTGGGCCCTCACGGTCCAAGGCTCCAAAGCCACTCGGGCATGGGGTCCGGTTCCAAACGAGCAGCCGGGGTGAGTTGCCGGAAGCGCTCCTCCTGAAAACGAGACAGAGCATTGGCAACCCCATTCTCAAGCCCCGGAACATGCCTAATCGAAACCACCAAGTTGATGCGCAGGCACTGCAAAACAAAAGCACGAACCAAGCGCATCACCCTTGGCGACCGAGAAGTTTGCTTCTTTATAACATGTACCACAGCCTGGTTGTCGCACCAAAACCGAACAGTAGAGTTCAGGAATTGATCCGCCCAGATGTGTACAGCCACAACCAAAGGGAATAGCTCCAAAAAGGTAAGATCGTGTACCACATCACTGGACCTCCAAGAATCAGGCCAAGGATGCGCACACCATCTCCCCCTGAAGTAAACCCCAAACCCATGACCGCCAGCGGCGTCCGAATGGACCTGCAGGTCAGCCCGAAGAAGCTGTAACTCCCTCCAAAAAGACGTGCCATTAAACTCGGACAGAAAGGTAAGCCAAACCCTCATGTCCTCCCTCATGGCCGAAGAGACCCGCACCCGGTGGGTCAAGACGCCGCAAAAAAGCACGTCCAGGAGCAACCACACGACAGGCAAAATTTAAATGCCCCACCAAAACCTGCAGATCCCTAAGGGTCAATCTAGAGGCTGCCATGGCCTGATCTAACAAACCCCGCAAAACAACCAGCTTGGGCAAAGGTAACCTAGAACACTGAGCGGAAGTGTCCAGCTCAATGCCTAAAAAAGTAAAAAATGTAGAGGGTCCCTCGGTCTTATCCCGTGCCAACGGAACCCCCAACTCTGAACAAAGTGTCTGAAAAGAAGCCAAAAGTCGGGAACAGTCTTCAGAATCGGCCTTACCCATAAACAAAAAGTCATCCAGGTAATGAGCAACTTCTCCAAAGGGAGATCTATAACGAAGAGCCCATTCCAAAAAAGTGCTGAATGACTCAAAAGCAGAACAGGAAACAGAACAACCCATTGGCAGAGCCCTGTCAACGTAGTACCCCCCCTCAAACCACATTCCCAGCAGGCAAAAGTCCAGAGGATGAATAGGAAGTAGCTGAAAAGCCGACTCAACGTCCGTTTTGGCCATGAAGGCCCCAGGCCCGCAAGTCCGCAAAAGGTGAACAGCTTCATCCAATGACGTGTACCTGACTGAGCAAAGGTGAGGAGGAATCCCATCATTAACAGAGTCCCCTTTGGGAAATGATAAATGATGGATAAGGCGAAACTGACCGGGCGCCTTCTTGGGCACCACCCCTAAAGGGGAAACCCTCAAATTAGGCAAGGGGGAGGAAGGAAACGGGCCCAAGACCCTACCGGCAGCCACCTCTTTGGCCAACTTCTGACGTACCACCTCCTCCATACCGATGACTGATCTGAGGTTAGGAGCCCAGAAGGAGGAACCCGGGCGGGGAGAAGGAATGCGAAACCCATCCCTAAACCCCTTCAACAAGTAATCAGCTGCACCCCTGTTAGGGTAAGCAGCCAAAAGGGCAGACAAAACATCAACCTTAATCGGCGATGGCCCCTTTACCTGCAGCTGAGGGAGGAGGGGGGGGCTGAGTCCCCCCGCCTTTCCTGCCTCCCCTTCCCCCAGTGCCGCCATAACCTTTACCCTTGGGGCAACTGAAAGCAGAGTGCTTCCCCTTGCACACTGCACATTGGTGGCTGAAAGGGCAGCCACCCCTGGAGCAGGCCCCAGTCGAGCTGAATTCATAGCACGGCCGCTGCCCTTGAACACCCGAGGCGCCCGAAGACGCCTTGGGTTGTGGCACATTACGTGCTATGAGGTGACCACTATCAGAGCGGTCACCCTGTACAGGCTTGGCAGTAGCCGCAACCTGCATCCACAGCTCGAACTTGGGGACCGACCAGTCCAGGGACGGGTCATTGGCAGCCCGCATCCTGAAATTCTGGTCGTACTGCAACCAGGCATTTCCCCCAAAATCCCTCAGGGTCCGGTGAATAATATCAAGGTATTTAATCATAGCCGGAGCCCTTTTCGGCCTGAGCTGGACGACTACGGCCATATAAATACAATAGCCATATAGCCAATTCGTCCAGTTGTGATCTATCTTGCGCCTACGAGACGCCTCAAGATCACGCTCGGGTTCCCCCACTTTAGGAACCCGCTCAGGCTCTACCTGCAGAAGACTGAACAGGTCGACATAGTCGCCCCTCCAAATCTTCTCTTTCACCGACATTGCAAGGTGGCCACCCAAAGGCAGGTCAATACTGCCATAAGGATGGTCCTCAGGACCAGAGTGCCTGGCCAATCGGTAAACCTCCTCCCAAGTCGGACCATATGGCAATCCCACCCTCGAGCGATCCCCTTCATAGGCGGATCGACGAGGGGGACGTGGTAAACCCCACCCGTACCAAGGGTTATCATTCGGAACCATACCCAAAGATGGCCAACCATAATAAGGTCCACCCCATCCCGGGCCCCACCATGGCATGGCCGATGCAGCCTGCTTCGCAGGTGGTGGTGCATACCCATAGGGCTCCTCCCAACACCCCACCACCTCAGGCTCATCATCAATCTGACCATCCTCACCTGCAACAGCCCCGTCTAAGGAGAAGGAAGGGGCACTGGACACACCTGGTACCTGAGGGGGTTCTTGGGCCAAAGGCCTCCGGCTGCCGGACCTGGAAGGGCGAGCCGTGAACATTAGTGCCCCCCTCCCCTTCCTGGTAAACACACGAGAAGCAGGGGTAGCAGTTGACACCGAGGCCCCATCACCCTTATTCGCCTCCCGCTCCTTAGCCTCCTTCTCCAAGGCCTTGCACCTCTCTACCAAGGCCCTGTGGTCAAGGGCCTCCAACTCCTCATCCGAGGAAGTTGGCTCAGGGGGAGGAGGGGAAGGCGCGGGGGGTCGGGGGGCCTTCCCACCCCGCTTTTGCACCCGTTTACCCATGGATCAGACCAGTAGAGAGCCCCAAACAGTGTGATCTTTATTTGTACGAAAAGGATATATGCTGCAAACAGCAGTCAGGAAGCAGCAGCAGAAACAGCAACAGGAACACCAGCCAAGAAGATCCAACACCAGCCAAGAAGATCCAACGATGTCCAACCGGCTCCCGAAAAAACCCAAGAACAGGGACAGGCCACTCAGAATATGGGCCCAAGACCCCACTCAAAATGGCTGCCACCACGAGGTGAGCAGCAAAATGGCCGGGCCACTAAGAATATGGGCCCAAAACCCTTCACAAAATGGCTGCCACCACAAGGTGGCCGCCACCCAGGGCGCCCAACAAAATGGCCGCGCCTTCAAAATGGCGGCCACGCGCCACGAGGCGCAAGAACCAGGGCCTCAGCCCAGCAAGATGGCGGGCAGCGAAGAAACTATGCCCCCAGGCCACAAGGCAAGCCCCGCAGCAGCCGCCGCCGCTGCCGTGCCACCGACGCTCCGCGGAGGCGTCCCGCAGGACGAAACCCGCTCCGCGGTGGAGGCCGCTGTCAGGAGACAGGGGGCCCCCGGAGGAGAGGCGTTCCGAGGGGAAACTCCAGGAGCGAGCCTCTGAAGCTCCTCTCGGGACGCCTCTCAGGCACGGACTGAGGGGAAGCGGGCGAACGCGCCCGCTCAGTCCCTCAGTCCACACCCCCTGGCCCTGAGCAGCCAATCGGCTGCTGGCATCTCCCCCAGGCTAAACCACTCCACCGGGGGGGGGGGGCAAAGTGGGCAAGCCCATTAAGGGGCTTGCATCATTATTTGCATCTATTGGGGCCCCTACAATAAATCAGCTGAAAGGCACCAGGTCTTGCATGGATCTTTCATGCAGTTGAAAATTGCTCAGATGGCATATTTTGCCCCAATTGCCAGGACTCTTTCATGCATAGAATTCCCTTCACAACTTTTAAGCTGACCTGGAGAGCCAGGAAGATCACAACTGCACAGTTATGCCACCACCTTTTCTACATGGACTCTTATACCTTGTGTCCTTGGGAAGAACTTACATTTCCTTCTTTTCCCTGTGAGCATTCCCCTGCAGGCAGCACACAGCCTTCTTGTAATTAACGTTATATATATTAAACAACATGCAATATAATTTAAAGGAATAATAAGAAAAACAGTGTTTAAATTATTCACATGAAACCAAGAAGAGTGTTTTTGGCTTTATTTTTTCATGTCCTATATTTTTACAGAATTTCAGTTCTTTGGGGTTATGACATCTGGTGGTAATGGTAGAAGGGGCACTGCAAATATCCTCTCCCACTTCTGTGTTGTAATCCACTATCCAGGGTCTGCAAAATTGCTGGCATAGCTTTGAGTTGACCTGTTCCAGCATTAAAGACTTAACCCTGGCAAGGAAACAGATGCAAGAAAGAAAGGCGTGATCGAGAGTGGATACACCAGGATGAAAACCAGATTGTTCAATCCCTGGGAGGTTGTTTACACGCGCCCAAGATGAAAGTTTGGAGGATAAGTATTTGGCGTAGGTCTTCCCAATACTGGACAGAAGGCTTATGGGACGGTAGTTGGATGGAAGAGCGGGATTATCTTTCTTGAAAATAGGAAGGAGAAATGAGAGCCGCCAAGCATCTGGAAAGCTGCCCGAGGTGTTGATCAGGGTAAAAAGAGATGCCAGGGGATTCGCCCATCAACCTGGATTACAGAGTAGAACCTCATTTATTATGCGGTCTGGACCAGGAGCTTTGGCTGGTTTTTAGAGATTTAATTAAATCATATATCTCGGGTGGATTAACCAGTGGCCAATGGGAAGATTATGATTGGCGGTGTCAGAGAGAGGGGAGGAGGAAGGGAGTAAAAGGTTTTAGAAAAGTAGTCAACCCAGGTGGCCTCAGGAATGGGAGTATGTATAACGTAGGGAGAGCGACATGCCCTAGAAACTATGGACCAGAAGTCCTTGTGATTTTTAGTCATAATGGCTTGTAGAAGAGAGCACCACTTTCTGAGGTTTGTTTTTCCTGAAGCGTTTTGCAGCATATGCTTCGGTAACGGAAGTAATTGCTAAGATTGTGGCGAGATGGGCTATTACGGATGGAGTTGAAAAAATGGCAAACTTGCTTTTTTAAACTCCAACATTCAGCGTCAAACCAGGAGTTGCTAGCATTGGAGGAACGACAGTTAGTACTTGATATGCTTAGATGATCGACCAAGGAAGAAATTAGAGAATTAAAAACTTTAATCACATCAGAACAAGACTTTGATGAAGTTAAATCATGCAGCAGAGAGATAATCTCAGAAGCTTGTTTCCACTGAATATATGCTTTTTCCGCTGCTGGGGACCATCTATAAGGACAGGATGGATTTGGGTAGGTCGGGAAAAGGCGGGGGGAAGACTTAGGAAAAATGAGAAAGAAGACAAAATAGGTAGATGGTCGCTTTCAAAGCAGGGTCACACAAAAAAGTCAGAGAGAAAAGGGTCCAGAACGGGGGAGATTAAAACATAATCTATCTCGCTAGCACCTCTTGGAGAAAAATGGGTACACTCCCCTGGAATATCCTGACCCCTGGAACGTTTGCTGAAATACACTGTAGTCGTAGTAATAGTTAATTTGCTTAACTTTAAGTCATTACAAATATAAGGCAAGGCAGTGTCAGATTTCAATATAAAATCTGGATTAGACATTAAAAGTATAACTCAGCTAAACTAACATATAAATAAAACATCCAAGTTAAAAGTAAACAGATTCACAAAAGCGAAAGGCTTCATATCTCATTTGTTAATACAAAGATCAATATAAGATATAGATTTAGGGTATAGTCATGTGCCATCCAAAAACCGAGTCCTTATGTGTTTGGCCGCCAGGGCAAATTTTGCAACTTTAAGAGTGATTTCACAGTCTGCATCGCTTAAAAGCCAGCAAATCAAGTCAAAGGTAGACCTATTGCAAAACTGAGCAATAATGCTGGTAAGGAAATTTAATCTGGGGGCTTCAAACAAAGGGCATCTTAGAAGATAATGTGCAATATCATCAACTTCGCCTGAGTTGCAAATGCATAATCTGAGAGCATAAGGAGTGCTTTTGAATCTGCCTTTCAGCATCAAGGTCTGCATGGTTTGCAAGCGTAAAGCGGTAAAAGCCTTTCGCATAGCTGGGATGGTAAGGCAGGACAAATAGTACTCAGAAACAAAAGTTGTTTTGTAATGTGATATCCAGTATGCACATGGTGAGTTGCAGATAGCACAAAGATCATATCTCATGTGAAAAAGACGAATTTTGTCTTTCAGTCCACATTTAACCTTAGGAGAAATATAAGAGGGTAGAGCACCTAAACCTATTTCATAAGACTCCAGAACAGGTCTAACTAAAGATGCCCAGGAATGGAGTGCAGGGTTGGAAATTTGTTCAGTACAACATAGTTTGGGGAGGCGAGAAGCTTCCATACAAAATAACTTATCCCAGAAGAGGGCAAGGGCAGCGTGACAATGAGCTGTAACTGAAAGTAATCCAACTTCTGCTCTGATAAGGGAAGAGAGTGTTGATTTCGGAACACCCAGAAGCAGGCGAATGAAATTATTTTGAATGGGCTCTATAGTCGAAGTTTGAGAATGACCCCAGATTTCGGCCCCAAAGATCCACTGAGGGATAATTTTTCTAGCAAAGACCACTGTCGCAGGAGCCATTAGGTTCCCACCTTTAGATCTCATAAAATGCAGTAATAATTGAGAAGAGTGGTCTACTTTGAGTTTAGCCAAATTCAGATGGGGGGTCCAAGAAAGATTGGTATTGAAAGTGATACCCAGATATTTGAAGGCCTTGACCTGTTCAATCTGGGTATCACCAATAGACCATTTGTATCTCTTCTGTTTGTTTCCGAAAATCACCACTTTTGTTTTGTTGTAGTTAATAATAAGTTTTTCTAGGGCACAGTAGGAGTTTAGTCTTTGCAGTAATCTACGTAATCCGACGGGTGTGATTGAAAATAAAACTATGTCGTCTGCATAAAGAAGGATGGATAGCTTCCTTGTCCCTATAGCCGGGGGAAAAAACTCAGGACCCTGCAATGCCTTAACTATATGATTTATGTAGAAATGAAAAAGGAACGGGGCTAACAAACATCCTTGTCAGACACCCCTATCTGTAGGGATTCTTTCAGAAAGCAGGCCTGTTAGGCCCAGTCTAACTCTTAAACTGGTGCCAGTGTGGAGTCTTTGGATTAGAAATAGTAATCTTCTGTCTATATTAGTTTCAGCCAATTTATGCCAAAGGAGCTCTCTGTTAACCAAATCAAAGGCCAAAGTGAGATCTACAAAAGCAGTATAGAACTTCTTACTTCCGGTCTGGGTGTACTTATGAATTAAATGGTAAATGACAAAACAATGATCTAATGTAGATTTTCCTCGTTGAAAACCAGCTTGCTCTTCGGCGATCATAGAGTTCTCCTTAGCCCATTTCTCCAGTTTACCAAGTAAAAATTTAGTGTACAGTTTAGACAAAGTACTAAGCAGAGAAACAGGTCTGTAGTTTTTAGGGTCTGATTTAGATCCCTTCTTATGGATAGGTACCACAATACTTTCTTCCCATCCTGGGGGAAATTCACCCGTACGATTGAGAAAAGAAAACAATTTTGCAAGAATAGGGCACCACCAATCTGGATTTTGTTTGTAGAATTTCCCAGGAATCATGTCAGGGCCCGGAGCTTTATTTCCTGGAACAGAAGAGAGCAGAGTCTTAATTTCTTCCGGCATAACCGGATCCCAAGCTGGTAGAAGATCGGCAGAAGAAACAACCAATTCATAGGCCAAAGTTGGTGGAGAAAAGCTGCCTCTTTCCGAGAAAATTATTGAGAAATAAGTTTGCCGTTCAGAGGACGTAATTTGATGATCAAGAGCGCCATGTTGAAGACTCATGCCTCTAGAAATCATAGCCCAGAATTTAGAGGAGTCCTTCATTGTCAGAGTCAGAGCCAAGTCCTGCCAGGATTTTCTGACATAAGTGTCCTTTTTTGTTTTTCAGAGAATTTTATAGGCTCTTCTTAATGAAATATAAGCAGAGAGGTTGTCGGTAGAGTAGCTGATCCTCAGCTTTCTAAGAGCTCTGGCTAAAAAGCGTTTATGGGAAATGCACTCTTGATCAAACCAGCCATCATTTGAATAGAAGTTTTGTGTCATGGGCTTTGTGGAAACGAAAAGAGGTCTTATTTTGGTCATTATTTCATTCTAATTTGCCAGAATATGCTGGGATTCAAGTAGGGCAGTTCTGAGAGAGAGGAAGCTAGTAGATCCAAGTAGGAGAGATGCTTGCTCTTGAAGTTTCTCAGTCCAGGTAAGCCTTCTTTCACATACAGGCAGAGAAGCTTCATAAGGAGCTATCTGTTTTTCCTGGGCATTTGAAGATTGAAAAAGAGTTAGATGGATAGGCATGTGGTCGCTTGCCGGCCTGCATAGGACCTTGAATGAATAAAAAGAAGGCAATAAAGTGGGGGAAATCAACATATAGTCGATGACACTACTACCTTTTGGGCCATGAAAAGGATGCAGAGTCATTGTCTGAGGAAGAGCCATGACAGATGAAAAAGTGATATTTATAAATCAATCTAAATAGATTTTTGCCTGCTTTCTTTATCCCATTGTCGATTGATAATCTCTCAGGCAAAGAGGTGATCTCTTCTGGTGATAAACCCAGCATGTCTCCCATGGCCTGATTGGTTTTCCCCAGTCTGGCATTCATATCAGCAGCTATTAGAAAAGGGACATCAGGGAACTTCTCTGAGAGATCTGAAATTGCCTGGTCGAGATCTGCCACTGTAGAAGGCCTAGGGCCATATAAGTCTTTAGGTGGGCAATATGCGGTGATCAGAATAAATTTTGGAAGGGAGGACCATGATACATGTAATGCCAGAATATAGGGGGAAAAGGAGTATCCAAAGCAACAATTTTTGGTGAGGAGTGTGTTGAAACAAGAATAGCCAGTCCTCCACTTGGTCTTCCTCCAATTAAAGATCTAATGGCGGGTTTTCCAAATGAAGTATATCCAGAGATAGACGGAGATGCTGGGGCAATTAGCCATGTCTCTTGTAAGGTGATGATATCAAATTGGGAGCAGAAGTCTCTAAAATCTTTATCCGATGCCTTGGAGGTCCACCCAGCAATGTTCCAAGAGATGATGTTAAAAGTACCAAAAGTACCAAAACGAAGAGAAGAAGAAGGTAATTGCTCCATATGTCCCGAGGCTAAAGGTACTGGAGACCTCCCTAGGAGGTGAGTGTGAGCAGGATGAGCGAGTCATGCAGAAGTTTCTATGATCTCGGCACAAGATGTAGATCCTTTGTAAATACAGCCATTTAATGAAGCTCCAGTAACCTTGGACTCCGAAATCTTCAAATCCGATGACTGCATGGAAGCTGGGTTGTCCGTTGAGGCATCAATGAGGGTAAAAACTCCGCTTTGTCGAGTCCGATCTACCACACAAATAGGAGATAAAGGTACTCCAACAGGATGAGAGGGTGAAAGTGTTGGCAAAAAAACTTGTGTCAAATTCTATAAGATTGGAAGAAGGAGCATTAGGATGCTCTGGTCTAAAATCAGAGTTTACAGGGTTTGAAGTATTATCCTTACAGCTTGAGGGAGGATCCTCCTTAGAGAGGTTGCGGGGCTTCGCAGTTTTAGATCAAATCAATCTTTGCATGATCTGATTTTGAAAGTATCTTTGGGGCAATATTCCCATCTCTCTAAGACGGCGGCGGGCCTGGGAAAAGATCTGGTTTGGGACCTGGTCAGAATGGAAATGTCATAGAACACGCGTCTGCCATGGGGAGGAGAGAAGTTTCTCCATGCTGCGTAAGTTGATTTCTGAGGGTTTCATCCTCAAAATAATTGCTCGATGTTTCTTGACCTTCCCAATTTTAGACCAGTCCAACACTTGTCTAGGTTGCTGGGAAATTAAGAGAGCCACACTCATAGAATTCAATATTAGCTTTGTTGGAGTAACATCAGCTAAAAGAGAAGAGGGTTGTTGCAAAGGAAAAAATAAGCTCTGTGTCTTTGTGGATTTAAAGGAACAGTCTGATTTTTGCTGGTGAGAGCTAGTGTCCACAAGTTTCAGAGACCATTCCTTTAAGAGGGAGAAGATCTGCTCTAAGTGTTTGAGAATTTGCTGAACGTCAGCAGCCGTGGAAGTCACTTGTTGTCATAGGGAATTAGAAGTACAGCTTTCCTGCATAGCATTCCTGGAGCTGGGAGGTTGTCTAGCTTGCTCATCCATCAAATCTTTCATGAGAGTTCTAGTCAGCGGAGAGAGGCGCGAGTAATCAATAGTCTCTGGCAGGTCAGTATAGCAGTCTAAGGAGGGCACACCAGGGGGTTTCCTGGAAGATTCAGAAAAGAAATTTTCCAATTTTGTCTGCTTGGAGAGTTTCCAGCTGGCAGAATGGGACCCCGTATCTGGGCTCTCCGAAGAGAGTTGGCGCTTCCGTCCAATTTAAAAGATAGTAAATCTGCCACTGAATTCACAGGATTTCAGCCCCTAGTTTGACTCACAAATCCTTTCTTAGCAGCGTCCAGATCCTTTCTTGGCAGTGTCCAGAGATTTTCAAGCAACCGAGGCGTGTGGGAGAGCTTGCTGATAAAGGAGCAAAAGTAATGTTAATGCCTCTATTACAGAAGCTTCACAGATGGAGCAGGATACAGAAGCAGACTTTTGAGATAAAAAGCCTCAATTAAAATGAAAGGGCAAAAAAGCTGAGCCTTTAAAAACATAAATAAAATTTGACTGAAAAAAAGAGAAAACCTTGAACGTGACCGGTCTTCAGCCGACCGGAACCGGAAGGGGAAAGTGCTGAAATACACAGATTTATATAGTTAGAGGCCAAATCTTTAATGAAGTTTATTGTGGAGTCTTTAGATTGCCTAGAAGTTGAGAACCGGGGGGCGGGGGGAACCTGGTCTTCAGAATGCCAGTTCATAAATTGAGCTAGAGCTAGGTTAGATTGTCCAATTCTGGAATTAAAGTCGCCGGTAATGATCAGAGAAGCCAAAGGGTAGGATTTGGAGGAATCTGATATGGTTTCATCAAGATCTGACCAAATATCGGCTGGGGCCAAATATACTGGGGGGATATAAATATCGAAAAGGAGAATTGGCAGATGATGCGCATGGGGGAAAGTTGCGCATGGGAAAAGTTGCGCATCGGTGGATGATGCTTATGGGGAAAGTTTTGCATGATGGGATGATGTGCATGGGGGAAGTTGCGCATGGGGGAAGTTGTGATACTACTCAGCTATTAAGTACACCAACGCAAGAACTCATGTCCCAATAACTGAGGCACTCGCACCCCAGCTATTGCCAGAAGGTTCGTGTAAAATATCATCTAGTTTTTATTTAACCCATAGTTTTTTCATGTTCCTTGTAAGTTAAAGCCTGGTCAAGGGTCACTCCCAGATACTGGTTTGTGGTTAAACTTTTGGTGGGACTGAATGTCCCTAGTTTTGATCATTTTAGTTCCCAAAAGGCAAGAGCTTAACTGCAGTAAAAGATACTGCAGTAATTGTTTTCCTCTTTGGGCCACGTTAGGGTATGGCCACTTGTAAAGTGGAAATAAAGTAGTTTAAGGAAGATGGCATTTAGAACAAAACCTTTTGAAGACTCGGTAAAAGGGGATTCAATTGATAGCTTACCTACATTGGTGCGTGCTCCAGGTATGGAGGTCCAGTTAGAGACTTCTGTGGACTCTAGAAGTTGGAGTGCAGCTGCTGAACATTTGAGGGTCCCTTCAGGGGTCTCCAACCTTTCACCTTTAGGGTTTTAGGATTGTGCAGAGGAGGAAATTTTAGTAGGTGTAGCTTTTCATCTCACAGATCATAAGCTGCACCTGCTGAAATTCACTCCTCTACTCAACTGTTTAAGGTCCAAGAGCCCAGAAGTTGAAAGTTTGGAGACCTCTGCGAGGTTAAGACACTGTGGACATTGGATGATCCATCTGGAGGGATCTGGCTGTGGATTTACAGCACATAAGAAGACACAATAGGAACTGAACTGAAGCCAGCCAGTTCAGTCGGTGGTTTGGCTAAGGGGGTGGCTGTTGCTTTGGGCAACATGTTTTAGGGGGGCAACAAGCTGAGCTTGAAAGTAGAGGCAAAATTGTGAAAAATGGATTGTGTATGACTAATAATATCATCATCTTATATATTGCTGAAATGGTAATTTAGAGCAATACGCAATGATACAAACTGCATTGGAATAGCTTTGTTCTGCCATGGCCTAGTAACCATACCATGAAACACACTAATTACCTATGGAACAAAAAGTGGTTTTCTTTAACTCATAAGAACATAAGAAGAGCCTGTCCTGGATCAGGCCGAAAGCCCAACTAGTCCAACTGCTTGTATCGCAGTGTCTCATCAGATGCCTCAGGGAATATCTAGGTGCCCTCCCCTGTGTCTGGCATTTTGAGGTTGCCTACGTCTTCCTCTGTGTATGCACGCACATACACCCCTCATGGCTTGTAAGCTTGTAAGCTGTGATGGTCCTTTCCTCGAGGAATTTGTCCAATCTTTTCTTAAAAATATTGAGATTAGCTGCCATCACCACATCCTGTGGCAAGCAGTGCTACAAACTAATTACATGCTGGGTAAAGAAGTATTTCTTTTGTCCTTCTTAATCCCCCAACATATAATTTTAGTGGAAGTCCCCTCGTTTTGTGGTTATGTGATTTCACTAGCCACTCAATCCATCCCTTGCATAACTTTGTAGGTCTGAATCATGTCCCTCCTCAGGCATCTCTTTTCTAGTCTTAAGAGCCCCAAACAGTATAGCCCTTCCTAATATGGAGGGTGTCCCAGACCATCCATCATTTTTCTCTATATTATTTTTGGGATGTGGCGACCTGAACTGTACAAAGTAATCCAAATGCAGCATCTCCATCCATTTGTGCAATGGCATTATATTATTTGCTCAGTGTCATTTAAATCTCCGACAAGGTCGTGAGAACCACTTGGTGTTTATTCTGCAGTCACCAGTTCTCTGGTGGGTTCCATGACTAGTTTCTCTGAGGCCCAGTCGTTGAGCATGTCAAGGACACCAGTCTCTTTTCATGACCAGAGCATGCATTGACCCAGTCGATTGGAGGATAATTGAGGACCCCACAATTACAACCCTGTCTCTCCTGGACACCTCCCTGATCTGTTTTATCATTTCAAGATCCCCTTCAGGCTTCTGATCTGGGGGATGATCTGGAGGATCTCAGAAGTGACATGAGATTTGATGCTCTGAGATCCAATGAGATGTAATTATGATAAGGCCTAGAACAGCTCCCTTTTCCATACAAGAGCTAACTGGGTAAAGAGGAACTTTTAAGGGGTGCTTGTAACAGAAAAGTGAAACTCTTTGAGGACAGACTGTGGGGCAAAGCCTCTCCCAGATGACTATCAGCTGTGCAGGAGCATCTCCTTGGGAGAGCTTGTGATGAAGACAACCTCTTAATGAGGAACTCAGCCCCATTTCTGTGAGGTGGGAGCTGTTCCCATTTCTGGTTGGGTTGCAGCCTCTGAGTCCTAGAAGCATCTCAGGGAGTTTGAAGGGGCTTCGTCTTTCCATCTGGACTCCTCTTTTCTGTCCTTTCTGCTGTTTGCTGGATCTTCACATTTGTTCTTTGCTGATGTCTACACTTTGCTGTGCACCTTCTGCTGTGACTTAAATCCTGGCGAGCTGCTGGTAAATAGGTCTATGGGAATACTGAAGTATAGCTAGATGTTGCTAAAGTTCAGTTTAGGATTTGTTATTTTAATACTTTTATTATTGGTGTGCTCATTGGGAAATTTCTAAAAAGATGTATTAAAAATTGCTTGCTCTTCAAGTTGATTCCATAAACTACTGTTACTTTTATAATGTGTGCTAGAGATAACCTAAGTGTCCTCAGCATCACAGCCTCACTATATTGAGCTTTGGGCTCCAGAGAGTCAAAAGGAGTGGGGGTTATTTAGGGGTGTCTGAATGCAGGTTGCTTTTGGCTGATGTTAATGGTTTGTTTAGTGTTCTGTTCACTGGTGCACTAAACCTGTTTTAAGACTCGGTAAAACCCCTTTTTTGTGACAAGGTGGCTGATGCTTTGCAGACTTTGATTTGGCCACATCTGGAAATCATCACTTAATGTGGTACCAAACATAATGTTTGTGATTTCATGGTGAGGGTTCCAGATTAGGTGAGTTTGTGTTCCTGGTGCAGACTTGGCTGTGGACAGAAGTTGGATTCCTATTCATTTGCTGTATTGTCTGGGACTATAGAGGAGGAGATGGACATAGATGAACTTCTGCCTCAGGAAGGGAAAGTCTTCTTCACTGTCAGAGATTTGGCTGAAATGGATTAGTGTTGGGACCCCTTGACAGAAACATTTGGTGGAGAGGGAGATGTGGGGCAACATGGCCAGAATCTAGTGATGTTCTGGGAGCATCTAGTGATGATCTCCTGATGCTCATTGATGTGTTTGATGAAGAAGGAGATGTTGACCGGTCTCCATAATGCCTATATTTGAGGAGTTGAACGTACTCTGAATAGATTAGTGATCCTCCTTTCTCTTCTTCTAGAGTCTTCATTCACTGACTCATCGTCATCCAGCCAGGTAGGTCAAGACAGCCAAAGTTGGCTTGAATATCTTCCTCCGATGACAGAGATGCCTGCTGCAGGCATCCTCTTCCTTTTTTCCAGGACATGTCCTCTTTTTATGACCTCCTGTCTTCTCAGGGAGGTCCCTCCTCTCATTTTCTCTTCTCCATTTTTCTGAGGACTCCTCGAGAGTGCACTGGGTGTGGCGCAGGCCCAGAGGAGCGAGGCCAGTCCAGTACACGCAGCCAGACTCGAAGTTACCAAGGATATGGACCATCTGGGTGAGGAAGGAGGACGATCCCTCATCCTTCCCTAAAAGTAAGTCTTTTCCAAGGAATGGGGTGAGGACCACATCCCAGAAGAGGCCAAACATTGTCTGTGCCTGAGGCCATGACATTTAGCTCCAGATAGAGGGATTTCCAAGGCTGCCCATTTGCTAACTGGGTAAGAGGCACTTTTCCAATTGGGGGCTCCTCTTTTCTTTAGCAGAGGGAGAGTAACCGGCCCTCCTCACCCCAGGAGTGTCTTTGATAGTGGCTTCTGCTAGTGTCCTTTTTGAAACTTTTTAGATTGGGAGCCCCTTTGGGACAGGGAGCCATGAGTTATTTTCTCTGCAAGCTGCATTGTGAGCTGACTTGGTCCTTTCAGCCAAACTGGTAGCTTGAAAGCAGCCATTGCTGCCAAGAAGGCTCACCCCAAATCAGCCCCAGTTCCTTGAGATCTTTCCAGGGTTTTCCTGTGGGCAGTGACTCCCTCCACCCCCTTACCCATTTCTGAAGGCTCTTTTCTTCTTTTTGTCCAAGTATCCGAAAGGAAACAGACCTGTCTAGAGGGTAGAGCAGGTAGGGGCAGGAGGTCTGGTCTAGAGGGGAGAGCCTCAGTTTGCCTGAAGTTAAGAGCTGAAGGTTGCCACGTCAAGAGAACCTGAAGTCAGATTTGAGGCAAGACCTTGAAAAAGTGGCTACTGAGGCTGATATTTTCCTTCTGCTTTTCAGTGGGAGTGGAGAAGCTGTCTCAGCTGCCCTTCGTGGGAGAGCTGAAGGAGAAGTTTGTCAGCCAGCATGTCAGACATCGGGGGTCAGTAGTGAAAACCAGACTGTGGATGAAACATCTTGAACGTAGCCGGTTCTTGAAAGATGCAACAACTCTGTGTTTGTAAAAATCCCTTCGGCCTGCCTAAGTAAACCACTTTGAATAAAGTCTAAGGAGCAATCCAAAGGAGCAGAAAAGTAGTATAGAAATGCCTGTATTATTATTATTATTATTATTATTATTATTATTATTATTATTATTATTATTATTATTATTACGTGAACCTGCCCAAACTGTGTGAGATGCCAAAGGCATGTCTATTACACTCTGATCAATAAATGAAGCTGGTCGTTTTGTATGTGTATCTCTGAGTATATTTGTGTGCACTGGCAGTCCTTTGCCTGACCCAGTGGAGGCTCATCTTAAGTTCTTCTCCCAGCAGTTAGGAGTACATTTGCAGTGGCTGAGATGGTGCAAATATTTGACTTCTTTGTGGTGTTTCATTCTCAGGTCTTTCAATGAAAGGCTGCCTCCCATCACTGACCTCCTCAAGGCTATTCATTAGGGCTGCCTCATTACTGGAAACGAACGGAGATTTTTTTTGCAAATACAGTGGTGACTTGGTTGATGAGCATAATTTGTGCCAAAACATGATTTTATTACAAAGCAAATTTTCCCATAAGAAACAATGGAAACTCAGACAATTTGTGCCACAACCCAAAAATCTCTCTATAAAAAACTGGAAAGTCACTGACTGATGCATCTATGCTCAGCCAAAACCACCGGCCTAGAAGTGTGAAATTGGGAGAGGATGTTACAACCATAACAGAGGAAGAATCAATTTTTGGCAAATCAAACTGGAAGGGGGTGAGAAGGGGCACAACCTGTTTTTCTCCCTATACCTTGCACTGAAGAATCCCTCACTGATCCATGCTCTGCCCCAACCCCTGGACCTAGAGGCATAAAATTTGGGGAGGGTGTTTGCTATGTGACCTGAGCACCCACCAAGAAACTAGATTGAGAAATTTAACCCCTAAGGTGGTAAAAAGGGGTGCAATATGTTTTTGTCCTCAATCCTCTCAATCCTTGTGACTATCAAGCCAAGGTTTTACTGTAAATAAATCAAATATTACTGCTAAATAAACCAAAGAATAAGTTGATGGGTCTTGAAAGCTTGAAAAAGTGGGTCCTGAAGCTCAAAAATTGGGAAACTTCTGCACTTGATGATCTACAGATTGTGACAGGCTCCTGTGTACCCCCTTTCCTCCCCACTGATTTCCCACCCAGGGCAGCTGGAAGTGTTAAAAGAAGGAGGTCTTGATTTTTAGAGGGGAAAGGGAGGGGGGGAGTAGCCCCTTTCTCCCCTACCCCTTCCTCTGCCTCTCTCACCCATCCATGTATTTGAGGTCAGCAGCCTCTCTGGTGAGGCCCAGGCAGATGGACCCAGGACTGGGGTGAGACAGGGGAGGGAGCCCCAAAAGGGGGACAAAGCTAGGCTCAAATCCCAATTGGTGAAGCACATCAGGAAGGGTGCTGGAGAAGGAAATGCTGCTAGAAAGTGATAGCACAAGAGGTTCCCTGCCTGTCCTCTGTTTGTTCCCTTTGATGAACCTTCAGTAAGTTTATCAGAAGCATCAGAGCGCTGGAGGTTGTACAGATCCAGGCTGCAATCCCATCCATGATTTCCTGGGAGGGTCTCCATTAACTATAATGGGGCTGACTTGACACAAAACTATTTCGAGTGATGAAGACAAAAAGAGTTTGAAGGGCTTCAGAGGGATCTCTCTGTACTGGAAGAACAGGGAACACAATGACAGATGTGTTTTAAAGTAAGTAAATGTAAAATTGTGCACATTGGGGCAAAGAATCCTAAGTTGACATATAGGTTAATGGCTCTATCTGTGACAGAGAAAGAGGGAGATCTAGGGGTGCTAGTGGAGAGCTCAAAGAAGGTGTCAACCCCACATGCGGCAGCGGTAAGGAAGGCAAATTCCATGCTTGGGGTCATTAGAAAAGGAATTGAGAATAAAATGGTAAATATTAGTCAATGGTGAGGCCACATTTGGAGTACTGTGTCCAGTTCTGGTGACCATAACTCAAAAAGGATGTAGAGGAAATGGAGAAGGTTCAGAGGAGAGTGACCGAAATGATGGATGGTCTGGGACACCTTCTGTATGAGGAAAGACTACAGCGTTAAGGGCTCTTCAGTCTAGAAAAGAAAAGCTTGAGGGGAACATGATTGAGACATAGAAATGCCCCCTTAGAAAGCACTCTGGCTCCCTGCAGAAATTCCACCAAATTGAGGGCACTGCTGTCCAAAGGTTAAATGACTTAGATATTGGTCATGGAGCCAGACACTTAGGGTGCAATCCAGAGTAACTACGGGGAGTCCTTGCTCCGGTGTAAGAACAATTTGCTCTGGATTGCAAAATAAATTTCCCATAGGTTTTCATTAGGTGGTGCAGTAACTACGGGTACACATAATGTCTCTTATGTGCTCCCGTAGTTACTCTGGATTGTAGGGCTAGTGACTGCACCTATACTTTGATTTATATATGGGAATTCCATGTGTTGCTGCTGTTTTATGCCATACTAATCAAAAAATTAATCCCACCACTGTCATCTGTGTTAAAATGGGGAATGCACCACCTTAAACCAATCGCAAGCCAATCCAACTTACTTTAATAGAACAAATACAGTTACATTCAAACAAAAATAAATTATAACCCTACAGAGATACATACAAGATACATACATTAAATACTTTTGCAAGTTCTAGGACTTGGACTGCGGCTTCTGACCATTTGAGGTTCCATTAGACGAGACACTGAGGATATTGGATGATGTGTCTTGATGGATCTGGCTGTGGATTGACAGAGTGAAAGGGCTTCAGCCAGTTCAAGCAGTGGCGTAGCTAAGATGGTGCAGGGGTAGCAGTTGCACTGGGGAGCAAGCTTTAGTGGGGCAACAAGCAGAGCTTGACAGTAGTGGCCAAAATTGTGAAAAATGGGGTGAGTATGAATAATATCATCATACATAGTTGGAAAGGTAATTTAAAGCCGAAGGCAATGAAACAAACTGCATTGGAATAGTTAGGATTGGGCTCCATGTCTCAGAGAAGTCTCAGTCTTCGCACCGGATTCAGAGAAAAGGATAGAAGCTGGAACTTTGCACAATCTCTTGTTTAGAAAATGGTGATGGCAGCAGAACCCAGGACTGTTTTTCAGTGCAGTCCTGCTGGAATAGATGGAAGCACAATTCCTCCAGGGAACAGTTGGGTAGAAGAGAGATTATATGCAATATATATGTAAGTGTAAGCTAATTACGTATGATTTACTTATCTGTGATTTTGTCTCAAAGCAAATGAGTTTAACCCTTTAAACGGAAAGATAAACACCCCTTAAGTAGCAGCCTACTTATCATGGCAAAACAGCAGGCGATGAAGCTTGCCTTTGAAAAGTTGGGTCAGTTTTGTTTCCGTTTCAGCTGGGAGGCAGAGCTCCCCCTTTCCGCCAAATGATTCCCACTTCTGAATTACCTCTGAGCTGAAACTAAGAGCTCAATTCTAACCATGTCTACTCCAAAGTAAGTTCCACTGTGTTCAATGAGTCTAACTCCCAGGAAAGTGTCTTTCGGATTGCAGCATAAGTGTTTTTAAGTCGTGTGATGAGATCTGAGGTTCCTGGGGGTCAGGGAAGGGGGGGCTGACAGCTCTGGGGGCTCCATCTTACCCAGGAAGTCACTGTCAGGTAAGTAAGACAGTGGACCAGGTGGGTGCAGTTCAACAGGTAAGTCTTTACTTTCTTCCAGCATCAGAGGCACAGTATTCTTCATAACAGAGAAGTTTCAACAACCACAGGGAAGTACCAACAACAGGTTCATTTCAACACATCTTCAACTCAACAGTTCCCACCCGGCCGAGGACCCAAGCTGGAGCTATGCCCGTTCTCCTCCAGCTCAGCAGTGGTCTTAGAGGCCTGTTGGCTGGGAAGGGGCACCAATGCCCCAGCTGCTTCCTATCCACCCACCCTTCAGATTCCCCTCTTCCTTTGGGACATGGGAGGCTCCCTCTCCTACAACAGGGGTCAGGCCTGTAGGTTGACCCTCTCACTGGTCTTCTGCCATGGCTGAGAGGGGCCGGCAAGACTGCTGCCTCCACCTCTTCCTCCTCTGCCTCTCCTGTCCCTGCTTCTCTCCCTCTCCAGCTCCTCCATCTCAGAGGGCACACCCTGGTTCTCCTGCAAGGAGTGAAGGAGGGTAGACATCGTCCTGGGGAGTCATCTGACCACGATAAATATAACAAGTCCTGAGTCGACTCTTCTGCAAGTGTCAGCCGGCCTTCCTCACAAGCCACTTGGAAGGGAACTTAATTCATTGCCTGCCTTCTTACCATGGGAAGTAATTCTATAATGTGAATATTGGTAATCATGGAGGTTCATGGAACCAAATGTCATGAATGGGGAGTTCAGTGCAGTTCACATCCGTTTTCAATGCATTTCAATGCAATCATCAGGGACCTACATCTGGGATGATTTGTGGGGGGGAGGTGTTCATTGGATCAGGATAACTCAACCTGTATGTAATGCAGGTGGGGAGGAAAGCTGCAGGATGTGAAATCCATGCCCTTTCTAATTATTATTTATGGGTCTATCACAAGCTTTAAAATTTATTATCCATTGATTTATTGTTATCCATTTAAGGGATTTGTACACTACCTTTCCCCATGCCAATGCCAATGCCAAAGGCAACTCACAAAGCTGTCGTCACAACAACCCTATGAGGTAAATGAGGCTGAGATTGAGTGACTGGTTGAAGGTCACCCAGTAAGCCTCTTAGCCAAGGAGGCATCTGAACCTGGATCTTCCAGGTCTCAGTACAACTCTCTAACTACAACAACATCAACCTGAGCTAATAATGACTATGAGGAGCTCTTTTACAACTTTACCATGAGGAGGCTTCATTAGTCTGACAACTGGGGCAGAGAGGCTGGTGCATGTCATCACCATTGGATCTTCCCTGACTTATTCCACCCCCTCTACAACCAGTTTGACTCTCATCAGGGGTGTCACTAGGGTTTGCGTCACCTGGTATGGGAGGCCAGCGCGTCACCTCCATAGATTGGGCAGGGCAACAGTATGAATGGTGGGGTGGTTATGTGTCATTACCCCACCTCCACTGGTTTTTTTAGCCATACATTTTAATAAAGTGCTTTGCTTTACTGGATTCTCCTGCAAATTGCACATTCAAAAGTGTATAACTTGATGGGATTATTTCTGCAAACCATGATTTTAGCCATTGAGTTCATGTGCTGCCATCCCCTTCAAGGGTGCCTCCTATCTAACGGCCTAGTAACGTCCCTGATTGGGACCATTTTGGAAGTCTTGTTCTCTCCTGGACTGACCTTCCACTGCAGCCAAGGCATGCCTGCTTACTCACCAGTAAACTGCTTACTCACCAGTAAACACAGTTCTGCAGTTCACATCCGTTTTCAATGCATTTCAATGCAATCATCAGGGACCTACATCTGGGATGGTTTGTGGGGGTATGTTCATTGGATCAGGACAACTCAGTGTTTTTAGATTCCTCTCAGCCCGCCTTTTCAATGAACAATGGCACGTTTGCCTACTCATGAGTAAAGCCGTGATATGGGTCACTTTCACTTTCCATAGAGTTCAATGCCTATTTTAGATTTTTGGCCATAACTTTTGAGAGGAAGGAGATATTTCACAACAGATTTTTGCATTGGATTCTGCTTTTCCACATGAATCCAATGGTCTATGACACGATGGGGTTTGATTCTCCAACACGAATATGCAAGTTTTAGGTCCCCCAGCGCACGTCACCCTCTTTGTGTGCGTCACCCGGTGCGGACTGCACCAGTCACACCACCCTGGTGACACCTCTGACTCATCATCCTCTTCACTCTCCTTATCCTTCTGTTCATCCTTTCTATCATTGTCTTATCTTGACTGGTGGGTGCAGTTAGGTTTGTCAATAGCATTTGACTGCTTTTGTGTCAAACAACATCACTCAGAAAATTGCCACCAACATCAACAGCCATTTTCCAACAGCACAACTATTTTTCACTGCCACAGATGCTTCTGAGTGACAACTCTATTCAGACGTGTGAATGGTGCTTAGGACTTCCAATGGGTAGCTTATAAATGCTTCTAACATTTTAACAACAGAAATGCTTCTAACAGTTTTTTTAGTAGAACATTGACTTGCATGAGACTCATACAGAAGTGCTGTAGAAAAGCTTACCTGAATCACTGTCATTATTAGCTCGGGTTGTGTAGTGGTTGTTGAGTTGTATTGAGACCTGGAAGATCCAGGTTCAGAGACCTCCTTGGCCGTGAAGCTTCCTGGGTGACGTTGGGCCAGTCACTCTCCTACCTCCCAAGATTGTTGTGAGTATGGCATCCATCCCCTTATTGCTGGCATCAAACTCTGAGGATTGGCATTATTATCAGGCAGCAAATAATGGAGCTTCCTGTTCTCTTTTGTGCCATCCAGGTTCGTAAATGCCTCAAATATCACCCCCACCCAAAATGGAAAAAACCAACATCCCTGCGAGGCTTGTCTTGTATCCTTGAGGTTTTGCTCTCATTTCCATCAAGAGGCATCACATGAAACTCTGTTGATTCCACAGATTGTGGGGTCTGGCATCACAAGACAGAAGGATGAAGGCCAAATATGTGAGCTTCGACTTTTGCATTGGCACAAATCCCAGCAACAAGTCTGGTGCTGGCCTGGGAGGCACTTCTGTAACATTCGGTGCTGTCAGGCACATCTGCAGCACTCCATGGGGGCTCAGGCCAGCGCACAGACATGCGCCTGCCTCCCCACTGCAGGAACGGGAAGACGGGTGAGTTGTGCCATGATTGCACAGTTGCGTTCAATGATTGCACATTGAACTAGTACTAGGGAAACATGATTGCACATGGAAATAACTGCCCATCAAGAAATATTCACCATGCTAAGGTTAAACCACACCACTATGAGAAGGAGTTGCATTTTATTATGGAAAGGGGTGGTTTTCTTTAGCTAGACACCTGAGGGTATCAGGGCGGGGTGGAAAGCAAAGCTGTATCATGTAGCTGTGAATGAATGTGGCTGAAGGAGCATCTGAAGGCATTAGGTTTAGGAAAAAGAAACTACATGCTGAGAAGTCTGACTTTTGCAAGTTCCTTCAGACTGGCTTTTTGCCTTGATAGTCATCAGAACGACATGGCAGAAAAGTTTATTCTGGAGAAAGTCAGTTGCTCACATTCTGGAGAGAGATGACATTTTTCAAGTACTGGGAAACAGCTAAAAAAACCCCATCCAATGATACCTGGCAGGGAAAGGGTTTCTACACAGTACGTGACACTAGAAATAGCCGCCACTGCGCTCTTGGATCTCTGTTGCATGAGAGGGCAAAGTTCTTCCCCCTTCGAAGCCCTGCTGGCCTTTCCGTCTCCCAAATCCCCCATGAAGGAGGTGTCAGTGGATGGGGAAGGAACATGAGGGGAGTGTAGCAGCAAAAGTGTAGGACTTGGTACAAGTGTCGCCCGCTGATGGTTAATTTTCTGACGGGTTGGCTCTTTCAACGCCTTTCAATGATCACCAGAACCCATTCATTTAACACATGTTTCACTTTTTCAACCTCTCTCTGCTGGTCTAAAGGTTAAAAGTGTCTTCCCTGATGTTGATTTGCATGTGACGTGGGGAGCATAAAGACTTTCCTTGTGACTTTCTGCAATCAATAAGCATCATTCAAATATTCAGCCACAGATAAAACTCAGGTCAAGTGGCAGGGAATGTTGCCATGCGCTGGTTGTGACTTCATGGCTGACAGTTGCAGGGAGCTGTATAAATACTGCGCAGTGGGCGGGGCTCAGTGTGGGAGTTAGAGAGGCGGTGAGGAGAGAAGGCGAAGAGGAGGTTCAGCAGGCTAGTTTTTGAATACTTTTTGTGTGAGTGGCGTGGAAGGTGAGTGGAAGGTGCGTCAAAGGAAGAGTGAAAGGCGGGTGAGTGAGACGTGAGGTGTGTTTGTGGGTGTGTTTCCTTCCTTTTCCCTTTTCTTCCCTCCCTCCCTTCCCTCCCTTTCCTCATTTCCTTCCCATTCCTCTTTGCTCTTTTCCTTCCCTTTTCCTTTTTTCCTCTCTTTTATGTCCCTTTTTTCCCCATCTTTGTCCCAACATCTTTATTTTCTTTAATCATTTCCCATCCCACTGTTATATTCCTATATTTCTCTTTTTGTATTTCTATATTTCTCTATTCCTATATTTCTCTTTTTATCTGTTTCACGCTTTTATTTTAGTTTATTTATTTATTTTAGTTTATTTATTTATTTTAGTTATTATTTTTATTTAATTTTATTCTTTATATATTCTTTCTTTATTATATTAATTTTATTTTATTTTGTATTATTTTAATTTTATTTTCACTTTTTTGTTTATTTTTGTATATTTTTGTATATATTTTGTATCTATTGTATATATTTTGTATATATATTTTGTGTATATATTTTGTATATATATTTTGTGTATATATTGTATATATTTTGTATATATTTTGTTCATTTTTGTTTTGTTTTATTTTATTTCTGGTTTGGGGTGGGTTTATTTTTTTTAGAATAGTATTTTAGGTAGTTTTAGGTTTAGGGGGCTAGATAGGGGGTTAGGATTAGGGGGTTAGATAGGATTTTAGGCAGTTTTAGGTTTAGGGGATTTGGGAGGGCTTTTTTCTTTCTTTTTTCTTGTTTTCCAAGGTATTTAGTGGGGCTTGGGGGAGGGTTTAGGTTTAGTTAGTGTAAATAGTTAGTTTAGATAGGGCATAGTTGTAGATTAGGGAGACTAGGAATTAAGAGAATGAAGACCTGGCTTCAGAAACTGCGGAGGTGAGTTGCTTTACTTCTGTTCATCTCTGCAGGGCTGAAGGGCTGCCTTCCTCTGACGGACCCAACTCATCTGTTGGTGTTCGGGGCAGTCTCCCTTGTGTGTCCCACAACCTTTGATTTGCCTGCTTCATATGTATCTGTCTTGTGTAATTGTATCCAGAAATGAACCACAGAAACCAATGTTGTCCAAGAAATAGGACTGTAAGCGTGCAAGGTTGAACTGGTGTTAGTCTGTTCTTAAATATTTTTATTTGGCAGGTTTTGTGGTTCCCAAGTTCTTATTCCCATTTTTATAAATAATAGTTGCTCTGGATATGTAGTGGTTGAGTGATATAAATGGCATGGTCATTAATCCTGCACCCCCAATCCGGCCCTATCAGTCTTCAGTGATCAGTATGCAGAGTGCTTTATTTTTTTGGTTCATATTTTGGGTTTTGTTTGGCTTACAAAAATGGGAAGTGCAGAAAACAGTGTTGCATGTTTTTATTTTGTTATGGAAGGAGAATCTCTACTGATGAGTCTTCCCAGAAAAGTAGCTGAGATATTATTGGTGTGTCCTACTGCCTTGTGCGGTTTGCTTGGGAGCAGCATGCCAAAGGGCCTTTCATTGACACCCCCTGTCATTCCCTACCCACCGTGTTTGTCTCCCTCCTTCTCTTGGAGATCCAACACTTTCCAAATGGTCCTGCTCTTGTCTTTTGTTTACTGCATATGCTTGTCACCGTCAGAGCTGCACGTGTGTCCTCCTAGGATAGAGACTGTGTCCACGTGTGTCCTCCTCCATAGAGACTGGCACAAACACTAGCAAAGTGCTAACTTTAGGGAAAGGAACTTGCACTCTCGGCGTTCCTATTGAAGTCAATGGAGTGCTGGGTGCAAAGCTTTGCCATCTGGTAGTCAGTAGTGCCAATTACACCTTTGAAAATGATGAATCAGTGAGTCTCTCTGATGAAAAACAGGCTTCTGGGTATATTTTAAAAGTGATGATAGTGAAACAACTAAAAGCGGATGGCAGAAAGTGAAGGATACCTATGCAGTATTTACCTGAATGAAATGAGCCATCAAATCTTATCGACACTTTAATTTTTAAAAGGTTTGAGACAGAAAAATGATTACTGTTGATTGTAATGTGCAGCTGCAAAGCAGGTGCCAAATTTAATTTTATTGCATACAACAATGAGTTGTATGACAATAACTGTATTATCGCTCCAATGGATTTAGATTATGATTTTTACCTAATTGCACTGCTTTATACAACAATTGGTTTGTGGGCAAAATCAATAGCAGTTACGGGTCCACACACCTTCTAGTGTTATCTTATGGAAAGTCATCTTAACTGCTGCAGAGCAAGGGGCTGAATTTCACTTTAGGATATAGGCCTTACCCTACAGTCCAAAGTAACTACGGGAGCAAGTAAGAGACATTACATGTACCCGTAGTTACTGCACCACCTAGTGAAAAACTATGCAAAAGAACACCCACAGAAGCCACTAGACATTGCTATGGTGAGTAGGGCCCCTTACTCTCCCCTGAGAAATAAAGGAGGAACACCCATTTAAAAAGAGTGCCTCTTGCCCAGTTAGCAGGGCCATTAATTATTACCATGATTAATTTTGTTGTATAGGAATGTCAAAAAGGTAGGGGTCCCAGGTGGCAAATGATGTGGGTACGCGACTGCCTCTCACCCCAGCATCAGCACAGAAGTGACATTGTCAGGGTCTCTCTGTACTGAATATGGATTGTGCCGGCTTCACAATTCCTGTGTTGGGCTCTCCTTACGCTTAAGAGAGGGGTTGTTTCAATGGTAGTAAAACACTGTTAAATCAAGGAAGTGCACCTCAGCCGTAAATGAAAATCCAGGGAAGTAGTACTTCCTGAGGAAGGACTGGGAACCTCTTCAGGTGCAGTATATTAAGGGATTTGAGATTTTGTGATGGAAGGGGGGATTTGGAAGAGCCTGGGCTGGTGGGAGCGGAAAAGAGGGAGGCATCTCAGACTCAGCAGTTTAGTGACTCTGTTCTCTGGCAGGCTCTGCTGCTGGTGCTGCTGTTGTCCATGCCCCGTAAGGAAGGAAAGCAGTCCTCCTCGGAAGACATGGAAGCAGGTCCACGCCAGGCTCCATAAAACTTTGAGCGTGCCGGAGCTAGCGCTGGAACCAGTGCCAGAGCCAGAGCCAGAGCCAGAGCGTTGGCCGGAACCAGCGCCAGAGTCAGCATTTGAGCCAACAGCACCTCCTGCGCCAGAGTCAGCGCCAGAGCCAGCAGCACCACCTGCGCCAGAGTCAGCGTCAGAGCCAGCAGCACCTCCTGCGCCAGAGTCAGCGTCAGAGCCAACAGCACCTCCTGCGCCAGAGGCAGCAGCACCACCTGCGCCAGAGGCTGTGCCAGAGCCAGCAGCATCTCCTGCGCCAGAGTCAGCATTTGAGTCTACAGCACCTCCTGCGCCAGAGTCAGCGTCAGAGCCAGCAGCAACACCTGCGCCAGAGTCAGCGCCGGAGCCAGTGCCAACATCGGAGGAGTCCCGCAAGGAGTGGTGGTCAGCAGGTAAGGAAACAGTCCTCCAGCCCACCTGGCAACAAGCCTGGGCTTTTCCTCTTTTCCCTCAACCTGGGTGTTTGCCCCAGATGGGGAGGGAAGCAAAGGAGCTGGCCTTTTAAGCTGAGGAAGTGCCCATTTCCATAGATTGGTTCCCCCTGCAAACTGGGGAAAGAAAAATTAAACCTTGACATCTGTTACAGAAAAGTTAAATCTTTGGAGCACAGCCTCTGGGTGTGATAGTCAGTTACAGATGACTATCAGGAGCATCTCCTTGGGTGAGCTTATGAGGAAGACAACCTCTTCATCTGCCCTGTTTCATGTGGTAGGAGCTGTTAGCAGTTCTGATTGGGTTGCAGCCTCTGAGCCCGAGAAGCATCTCTGGGAGTTTCAAGGGGCTTCCTCTTTCCATCTTGACTCCTCGTTCTTTCCTTTCTATCGTTTGCTGGATCTTCATGTTTGATCTGCGCTGATGTCTATACCTTGCTGTGCACCTTCTACTATGAGTTAAATCCTGGGCAGCTGCTACTAAATATTTCTGTGGGAATACTGCAGTGGTGAGCCTGCATTGTAACTTGTTCTGTTTAGAATTTTATTATTTTAACTAGGATAAAGCGTACCCACATTGGGGGAGTAAAATTCCAACATATGCAATCCCCCACACAATCCACCCCCCATGCGCACCAGTCCCCCATGTGCAACATCCCGCATGTGCCTCATTCCTGCATTCGAATCATTCCCCCATGCGCATCATCCCCCCATGCTTTGCACCTCTTTTCACCCCATTCTGGTTGGAATTTCCAAAACCCGGTTCTTTGTGCACCCCTCGGTCACGGAAGGAACAGCCACTCCAAATTTCATGCTTCTAGGCCCAGCCGTTTTGGCTGGGCATTGATGAGTGAGTCAGTCAGTCAGTCAGTCAGTGACATTGCTCTTTTATATAGCTAGATACTGTGGTGATGGGCTTGCTAATTAGTAAATTTATCAGAGGATTTTTAAAAAATCTTTGCTCTTGAAGTTGATTCAATAAATCACTGTTTCTTCTATATTGTGGGCTATAAGATACCGTGTGTCCCCAGCATCACAACCTTGCCTTGTTGCGCTTCAGTCTCCGTAGAGTTAAAATGGGGGGAAGGTATTTAGGGGCATATGAATGCAGGTTGCCGGCACCTAATGTTAATGGTTTGTCTACCCTTCTGTTCATGGGTCGGGTAAAACTGCTTTAAGACCCTGTGAACCCTTATTTTGTGACAAGGTGGCATTGTCAAAAATTAATTTTTGATTTGAGCCACATTTCTAAAGCATCACTTAATGAGCTGCCAAACATAACGTTTTCATGGTGAAGGTCCCAGATGAGGTGAGTCTGTGTTCCTGGGACAGACATAGCTGTGGACAGAAGTTGCAGTTCATCTGCAGTATTATCGGAGACTGTGGGGGAGAAGATGGACACCAATGAATTTCTGCCTCAGGAAGGGGAAATCATCTTCACTCTCAGAGATTTTTCTGAAATGGATTAGTGCTGAGACCCCTTAACAGAAACGTTTGGTGGAGAGGGAGATGTGGGTCAGAATAACCAGAACCTAGTGATTTTCTGGGATCCCTTCACTGACTGGTTTGATGAAGAAGGAGATGTGGGGCAAGGTGACCAGTCTTCAGTGATGCCTATAATTGAGGGGTTGAATCTCCTCTGAATAGATTGTCATCCTCCTT